>JAVTVY010053974.1:0-29596 GCA_036873755.1 Hanleya hanleyi
AAAACACACAAGACAGGGTTTTTTGGGTGAGATCTCATTTTGCTTTTTTATTCAACAACAACAACGTGAGAACAACCACGTGAAAACTGAAGCCCAGAACAGGGGGCTTGTACAGTGAAATCGATACAACTTAAACCCAGAAGAGGGGGCTTGAACATTGAAAGAACTTAAGCCCAGAACAGGGGGGCGGGGCTTGTACATTGTGAGAACTTAAGCCCAGAACCGGGCTTGTACATTGAAATGATGGGCGGCCCAGTCATATACGAGTATATCTCGGTCCCCGGCCTTGGGGTACCCGTCAAACATCTGTACGATGGTAAATAAGGTTCTTCCCCGGCATCGATGGTACAGGTAAAACAAGCAATATTGTCCGCACACGCTACTGGTCAGGATTTGCAACGTTTGACTGTTCCAACACCACGTCTCTGTGCCTTGATCCATGAAGTCTGTTAAATCGGGATGGAGGGGTGGCAGGCCGTATTTGTCAAAGTATCCTGCTGTTCTGTCAAGTACACGCCCACCCAATGTTCACCGGGCCGATCCATCGGGTCCGTGTTGAGAACGTAAGCAGCAGGATACATACGGTCCAATGGGAACACGTCTCGGGCGAACACCCCTTGAAAGACCATACGTGTCTCTGGGTCATTCTCCAGCGCGCGTCATTCTCCAGCGCGCTGGAGATCTGGTCTGTGTCCATGTGAGGTGGTGAAGTCACACATGACGTTGCGCACCTTGTCCACTTGCATGATGTTGTCAAACTCGGCGTAGCAGTTTGACGGTGCTCCGGAGGGCTCGTGCAAAGTGGATTTCCAACCGTAAATTGCCTTGCCTGGCGAGGGCCAGCTGATGGTCGTTCTCTAAGGTGGGGGTCAGATCGAAACAGAACAATGTGTATCCGTTCGCGTAGTCCTTCCGACTGATCATATTCCCTTCGTCGTGGTTGATTTGCCTGGTGGTTGTAAACAGGCTCTGATAGGCTCGAATGAAATTCGCGCGCCCAAAGTTCGGTGTTAAGGCCGTGGTTGGGACCTGTTGTCCATCCACATGCAGGGCCACAATATTGATGCCGAAATGTTTAAAGTCAAACGGGTTCTCTAGGTAGGCTCCGCTGCAACTGGTATTTTCCACACAGGCCAGGATCAATCGCTTGGGTAGTTCCCCCAGGAACAGAGTTTCTTTTTTTTTCTTTTTTTTTAATGCCACAAACAGATGCCAACAGAGATGATACAGTGAAGACACACCACCATCATGTAGAAAACAAATAATATCACACATGAACCCATGTATATCGTACTTAGATTAGTTTCAAGGGCCAAAATACGTAATAGAATTTAAAAAATGAAAATAGAAAATACACAAAGAATAATAAAAAAAAACAAAAAAAAACAAAACATATCAACGCTTGTACAAATCATTTGTTTCGGAATAACAATTGTTTCGTTCCAATAGAAGAGCGAGGGAACAAAACACATCAGTTAAGTAGTTTCAGCCACAGACGCCACTATTTTTCAAACTGTTCAATCGTTTCGTGCTCATAGCAATGGACTGTTCTATATTTAAATATTCTTTGATGACATGCTGCAAACCATAAAGATGTAAGGTTTTCCCTTGGCATCTAAACTTATAAATATAATATTTTGCCAACAGCAGAATGAAATTTAGTGGTTTATAATAGGCTGTATACTTAGTTATTCCGGATAGAATTTCCTTTTAGAGAAATTGATAAGAATGTTTATTTTTGAGTAAATCCATTTTCTAAAAGACTCCAATAGATTATCTACTATCATGCATCCACCAAATATGTGTTGAATAGTTTCAGTCTGGTGGTGGCAAAAGGAACAGTTATTATCATTTCTAATTCCCATTTGTAGCAACAGTTTATTTGTGGCTAGGATATGATGATTGATCCTATGCTGTAGCCACTGCAATGTTGTGTTCTTACAGCATTTGCATGTGTTCTTACAGCATTTGAATAGGTTGTCTTTGTTGACGCTCATATTTCTAGCAGACACAGAGAACACTTTGGTTTGCACACGTCGGATAGGGTGCTGGGCTGGTTTTGTTTCCAAGGCTTTGAGGTGTCCCAATTGAACGCCTGGATTCGGTTTCACTTTTCGGACATACAGGACTGCGTCTTGGATGGCAATCTTATAGTCAGCTGCAGGCGAAGGTCGGTGGCGCCCGTATCAGTGGATTTTGATGGGGATCTTGTTCAAGAGGTACCGGTCTTGCATGAAGATGTCTGCGTGCAGTCGACCCATGAGATCCACCGAGACGCCGTTCGCGGTCAAAGCCCTCCGTTTGTTATATCCCGCATTGTCGCTCTCTACGCCCATGTGCTTGACTGTGTCCTGGTAGAATAAAGCGGCTGCCAGCTGAGATTTTTTAGCCTCTCGTCCATGCCACAACAGCGTCTCGATGTAGGCTCGATAGGGGTACGTGTTGGTCGAGTCACTGATGAGTTTGTCGCTGAGAAATATATCCACCTGTTGAAACATCGAGTGTAGCCAGAGATTCGTCGGGCCCACCGTTGCTTGGTCGACGATTCTGGAGCCATCTCCATTGACGATCTTAGCATTCACATACAAGTATGTATGGGCTAAATCCACATAGGCCGTTTCCACATTACTGATGGTGACTCGATGGGCCCTGTTTCGTTGATGCTGGAGAGCGGGAGATGCTCCACCCATAATCCTTGTTCGGCACTGGTCTGTGTGGGCGGGACGGTCCACAAATCAAATTCACTGTTGGTGGAGGGGCAGGACTCTGCGTGGATCAAGGACATGTTTGAGAAAAGATATCCTGGGTCTTCGATGTGCGTCGTCGCTGGGTCAGTCGTCGACTGGTGCGTGGTCTCGGTGGTGCAGGTCTTTTATTCCCTACGGTGCGTTGTGCTTTGGCCACCAAGAAGCCTCCCGCTTCTTTGGCCCGCCGTTTCAAGGCTTCGTTAGGTGCCGTACGCCAAGACATCACCGGCGACTTGCAGTCCACTGCGTACCGCTTGTTTGCCGATTGCTTTCACCCCACGCGTCACCAAGGGCAAGAACGTTTTGCCGGTGGTGGTGGTGGTGGTGGTGGTAGCCCCCGTGTGGCAGAGCTCTTGGTCTGGTTCACGTGAGCGGAACTGACCTTTGACCAGGCGCGCGCGGTGTAAAGGTTTCCACCGCGGTGGCGTTGGTGGCGTTGGTGGTGGCGTTGGTGGCGTTGGTGGTGCGTTTGTGGTGGTGTCGGTGGTGTGTGGCGGTGGTGTTGGTAGAGTTGGTGGTGGTGTGTGTGTGTGGTGGTGGTAGAGTCTTTAAATATAGGAATGAACATGTGCCCATCAACAGTCCATATGTATTGGTCGGCGGCGTGTGTCAGAGCAATAGCACAAACGCAACATTTGTTTGAACGCATCATTAAACGACGTTAAAGCGTTAAGAAAGTGCGTTAAGGCGTTGAAACGAGCGTTAAGGCGTAACGACGAGCGTTGATGGGCGTCGCTGCATTTCGATGAATTGGTGTCAATTCCATGGAAATCAGAGCGTCTGGGCTAATTCACCAGGGCGCTGAAGCGTTAAGCTAAGCGTTGACGGGCGTTACTGTCTATAAAAGCGAGCGTATTTCCAAAAACACGCCCTATCGACGTTCAACCGTCAACATGACTTATACTTGCTCTGAGTGCGAACGCACGTTCACCAGACGTTACGATATGATGCGACACCAGAAAAATATACATGGGATTGAAGACTCCGAGGAGTCCGTTGAGGGGGATGCTGATACAGAGACTGCTGAGAGTGTATCGACTGATACCGAAACAGAGATTGCTGAGAGTCTATGTAGTGATACGGAGAGCTTGACCTCAGATAGTCAGCATACGTCCGTGGAAAGTGAGGCAGAACCTACCTTCTGGGATCGTATTGTGACAGCAGCTATCAATACTTACGCTGCAGCGATAGAGGACGCCGGAGAGGATAATTTACAACAGACGTACACCCAAATGCGCCCCCGCATCAGGAAAACAACCATGGCGATCTATGAACAGTATACCTTACTACCGCTTGAAATGAAAGGCGATCCCACGCACAGGTCCATCATGAAGACCAAGCGTCACTTGGAAGAGGCTATGGGGCTACCACCCACCGAGGCCCTGGAAAATGCGATCAGAATGCGCAAACCACTGTTTCAGGACATGCTGCCCGAAGAATATCCAGGCCTGTCCGACGATGATTAGAATAAATGGCCGAAGATGAAACTTGCTGAAATGGCGACTTCTGATTGGACAAGAATACATCTAACGGCCAGGAACGAATATGAAACATGCAAATGATTGGGCAACAGTCTTTTTGAGCTATAAACATACCCAACGCGGCTCCCCCAGCGTGGGTATGATGTAACATTGGGGAAAATAAACTATATGAAAAAACTTCTTGTTGTTGTTCTCTCATGTGTCATCTTTGTTGTTGTTGTTGTTCTCTCTCCAGTCTATATCATGGCGTTAAGGCGTTATGTAAGAGCGTTAAGGCGTAACGAGGGGCGTTGACGGGCGTCACTGCATTTCGATGAATTGGTGTCAATTCCATGGAATATCAAGAAAATCAGAACTTCTGAGCTATTTCACCCGGGCGTTGAAGCGTTAAGCTTGGCGTTGGCGGGCGTTGCTACAATTAAGCCCGGCGACCTATATACCCCCCATACCCCATATAGGCATTTTCCCGGATTTTTCGATAAAGTCCGTGTTCCGTATTTTTTTTTTTCAGGAAAAATGTTACATGCACCCACCCATGACTGGATGCCCCTTCACATAGGCTTCACATTGATAGCTCATACAACTCCATTGGACCATTAGTGGCTCCCCTAGCTCCAAAACGTGTAGCGGGACCAATACAGGGTCCAGTTTTCGACACTAGGTGACCACATCACGACGAAGTGGCCAGTTTTCGACACCGGATGTGCCGCCATCTTGAACATACGTGCCGCCATCTTGGATATGTCTCATAATGCACCGGGTCAAAATACTCGCTGCTGATTGGCTAAGAGCTCTGTGACGGATTTGAAATACTCGTTTCTGATTGGACGAGAGCTCCGCATTGCGTCTGCGCATGCGCAGAATGATATTCATACCGCACACCCAACCCATCAGATGCCCCTTCACGAATGCTTCACTTTGATACCTCACTCGACCCCATTGGTCCACTAGTGGCTCCCCTAGCTCCAAAACGTCTATTTCCATACCCTTTGGCCACCGCGCATGCGCAGAATGCCGATATTTCAACCCCATACCTAGTCCTGCAGATGCCCCTTCACGAATGCTTCACTTTGATACCTCATATGACCCCATCGGACCATTACGGACTCCCCTAGCTCCAAAACGTCTATTTTCATACCCTTGGGCCACCGCTCATGCGCAGAATGTCGATATTTCAACCCCACACCCGGCCCATCAGGTGCCCCTTCACGAATGCTTCACTTTGATACCTCACTCGACCCCATTGGACCATTAGGGACTCCCCTAGCTCCAACACGGCTATTTTCATACCCTTGGGCCACCGCGCATGCGCAGAATGCCGATATTTCAACCCCACACCCAGCCCACCAGATGCCCCTTCACGAATGCTTCACATTGATACCTCTCTCGACCCCATTGGACCATTAGGGGCTCCCCTACATCCCAAAACGTCTATTTCCATACCCTTTGGCCACCGCGCATGCGCAGAATGCCGATATTTCAACCCCATACCTAGTCCTGCAGATGCCCCTTCACGAATGCTTCACTTTGATACCTCATATGACCCCATCGGACCATTAGGGACTCCCCTAGCTCCAAAACGTCTATTTTCATACCCTTGGGCCACCGCTCATGCGCAGAATGTCGATATTTCAACCCCACACCCAGCCCATCAGGTGCCCCTTCACGAATGCTTCACTTTGATACCTCACTCGACCCCATTGGACCATTAGGGACTCCCCTAGCTCCATATTTATACCCTAGCGGTCTATTTCCATACCCTTTGGCCACCGCGCATGCGCAGAATGCCGATATTTCAAGCCCGCACCCAGCCCATCAGATGCTCCTTCACGAATGCTTCACTTTGATACCTGACTCGACCCCATTGGATCATTAGTGGCTCCCCTAGCTCCAAAACGGCTATTTTCATACCCTTCGGCCACCGCGCATGCGCAGAATGCCGATATTTCAACCCCACACCCAGCCCATTAGATGCCCCTTGACGAATGCTTCACTTTGATACTTCACTCGACCCCATCGGACAATTTTATCTAGGGACTACTTTTTCTCCGCGGAAGCTTTTTCCCGCGACCGAATCACCTCCAAAGCTGCTGCCAGACCGCATCACCGCGGATGAAAACATTCCCTCCAACAATTGGAACTCTCCTGTGTTGGAGGTAGCTTTTGGTGATTCTGCCGGAACTATAGTGCACTTGACCTCTCCTCAAATCCTCCTCAAATGACCTCTACATCCGGGTGAAAATTAACTGGATATGGCCTTTATATACTACTGCCGTGTGGATACTTCATAGTTTCCAAATGAACATCCACATGAACATCTTCAATAAAAGCGCCGCTGAGATACTGAGGCTACGTCCGAGAATCCACTGTATTCTCGGGTCTGAATGTTAGGTTCCTGTTTAGTCATATGGTTCCTTTTTAGTCATCAGACGTCATCAGTTTTTCCCACCTCTTGCATATCGCTACAATTCTCTGAGTCATCTGAAATATATGCTATTGAAAAAATATTTCCAATTTACCAGAAGCGAACAATGTATTGCACCATTTTGATAGTATGTAAGGCCACGGTCTTTTGCTTTATCTGACACCTGGTATGTGTGGAGACCATGTATGTTCGGCAACCACACGCATCCCGGATCCATTCATCACAGGTTCGTCTTAGTGTTAATCTCATTCGAATACATGTAAATAAATAATATGTATACGCGTCTCCTCCACCCCCCAGGCGTACAATGCTTTAAACTTGTATCTATTTTCTTTGTATAAGATAACGAAACGATTAAATACCAGAACACATGAACCTAGTAGATGAAGAGTATATGGATCTTTACTTATGGACACGTCTTCGTCACATGATAACATGGATGGCTTATCAATCCAGATGAAAAAGCCAACCAAATTATATTGATTGATTGTATAATGAGCGAACGTGTCTAGGAGGCAAACATGTTACCGAAAACAGCCACAGGGCATGGACAACCGGTGCATATACCAATATTTTACATGTGTACTCGATCGTCGGCTAATAAAGAGTTAATATGGCCAAGGAGTTAATAGTCAACGAGTTCGTGATCATATTGTGGTTCATGAAAGCTGTCATTAGTATACATATGGTAATGTTATCATTATACTATATATTCAGCAACATATTGGTGTAATGTAGATTCAGCAACAGGCTGATACAATACAGATTCAGCAACAGGCTGATACAATACAGATTCAGCAACAGTCTGACACAATGCAGATTCAGCAACAGGCTGATACAATGCAGATTCAACAACAGGCTGATACAATGCAGATTCAGCAACAGGCTGAAACAATGCAGATTCAGCAACAGGCTGATACAATGCAGATTCAACAACAGGCTGATGCAATGCAGATTGAGCAACAGGCTGATACAATGAAGATTCAGCAACCGGCTGATACAATGCAGATTCAGCAACAGGCTGATACAATGCAGATTCAGTAACAGGCTGATACAATGCAGATTCAGCAACAGGCTGTTACAATGCAGATCAGCAACAGGCTGATACAATGCAGATTCAACAACAGGCTGATACAATGCAGATTCAGCAACAGGCTGATACAATGCAGATTCAGCAACAGGCTGATACAATGCAGATTGAGCAACAGGCTGACACAATGAAGACTCAGCAACAGGCTGATACAATGCAGATTCAGCAACAGGCTGATACAATGCAGATTCAGCAACAGCCTGATACAATGCAGATTGAACAAAAGTTTGCTATAATGCAGATTCAGCAACAGGCTGATACAATGCAGATTCAGCGACAGGCTGATACAACGCAGATTCAGCAACAGGCTGATACAATGCAGATTGAACAAAAGTTTGCTATAATGAAGATTCAGCAACAGGCTGATACAATGCAGATTCAGCAACAGGCTGATACAATGCAGATTCAGCAACAGGCTGATACAATGCAGATTCAGCAACAGGCTGATACAATGCAGATTCACCAACAGGCTGATACAAAGCAGATTCAGCAACAGGCTGATACAATGCAGATCCAACAACAGGCTGCTACAATGCAGATTCAGCAACGGGCTGATACAATGCAGATTCAGCAACAGGCTGATACAATGCAGATTCAGGAACAGGCTGATACAATGCAGATTCAACAACAGGCTGATACAATGCAGATTCACCAACAGGCTGATACAATGCAGATTCACCAACAGGCTGATACAATGCAGATTCACCAACAGGCTGATACAATGCAGATTCACCAACAGGCTGATACAATGCAGATTCAGCAACAGGCTGATACAATGCAGATTCAGCAACAGGCTGATACAATGCAGATTGAGCAACAGGCTGATACAGTAAAGATTCAGCAACAGGCTGATACAATGCAGATTCAGCAACAGGCTGATACAATGAAGATTTAACAACAGGCTGATACAATGCAGATTCAGCAACAGGCTAATACAATGCAGATTCAGCAGCAGGCTGATACAATGCAGATTCAGCAACAGGCTGATACAATGAAGATTCAGGAACCGGCTGAAACAATGCAGATTCAGCAACAGGCTGATACAATGCAGATTCAGCAACAGTCTGATACAATACAGATTCAGCAACAGTCTGACACAATACAGATTCAGCAACACTCTGATACAAGGCTGATACAATACAGATTCAGCAACAGGCTGATACAATGCAGACTCAGCAATACGCTGATACAATGCAGATTGAACAAAAGTTTGCTATAATGCAGATTCAGCAACAGGCTGATACAATACAAATGCAGCAACAGTCTGATACAATGCAGATTCAGCAACAGGCTGATACAATGCAGATTCAGCAACAGGCTGATACAATGCAGATTCAGCAACAGGCTGACAATACAGATTCAGCAACAGTCTGATACAATGCAGATTCAGCAACAGGCTAATACAATACAGATTCAGCAACAGGCTGATACAATACAGATTCAGCAACAGGCTGATACAATGCAGATTCAGCAACAGTCTGATATAATGAAGATTCAGCAACAGGCTGACACAATGCAGATTCATTGACAGGCTGATACAATACAGATTCAGTCGGGAAGATGAATTTTTATGATGGAATATGCCCCGTTGGTCAGTTTTCACCCCTTCCGAAATCCCTCACCGCGGGTGATGGAGTAGACGTCGAGCATTCTATAGAAGGCTTACAGAGATGTGATTTGCGGCAATTGGACATTCATGGATTTAATTGCCGACTGAAAAAGGTCTAGCTCAAGGAAAGAGAAGAAAACAGGAACTGGTCAGTCCACAGACCTCAAACGGGGGAAAAAAAACTGGCAGCGGCCATTTCCGGTGGAGTTAAAAAACTTTACTATTATCGCGAAAGTATACAATTTGCGGGAATAATGTTTGCCTTTTTTATAATTATATGTACGATGGTGAATACGTAAAGTATTTATTTTGAATGAATACCTCACTTTCTACATTTGCCGCATGTATAATGCGATAATGCAGTATGAAGTAATACTGAATCGGAGGTATATATGACCGAACAGCAGAAGTCGTGTAATAATGTTTATCAAAGTTTCTTTTTGCCTGCATGCGTGTCCTACTAATCTTGTAACGTTTTCTTCCCATGATTGTGTTGGCAAGTAAGACACGTCTCTCGGGTTCTCGTACATAAGAATCATATACCGTGTGTATGGTGGCCGATAAGGGACATCGCTGCATTGTTTCAGGTATGTGGTTTGGTAACACGAAGGCAGGATGCGAAGCGCGAAGTCCAAACACGAAGGCAGGATGCGAAGCGCGAAGTCCAAACACGAAGGCAGGATGCGAAGCGCGAAGTCGTGTTTGGACTTCGCGCTTCGCATCCTGCCGTCGCGCTTCGCATCCTGCCTTCGCACTTCGCATCCTGCCTTCGCACTTCGCATCCTGCCTTCGTGTTTGGACTTCGCGCTTCGCATCCTGCCTTCGCGCTTCGCATTCTGCCTTCGTGTTACCAAACCACATACCTAGCGATGTCCCTTATCGGCCACCATACGTGTGTCATGTCGGCTTGGGTCGTCCTCTGTATGGTATGGGGTGGAACACAGAGTTTAAAAGCTGTTACCTTCATTGATCGGATCATGCACAACGCACATTGGCATTGACATGTTTCAATGTCTACTGGATCGATATCTGAATTTCCGAGAAATATAGCGTTGTTCTGTCTGGATCTGGTTGGCATCTTTTCAATAGATACAATACACAGCATAAATACTAGTCCGGTGGCTTAAGGCCAGATTTTCACTTTATCGTGACAGAGTGGAATAAAGCACCAAATTTGGCACACGTGTCGCCAGACGCACCGACATCAACATCAGAAGGGGTGCCCCCGATTTCGAGGCCCACGAGGCAATTTGTGGCCCATTAGGGGCCCGAGGTCATTTTGGGCCAAAAAATGGCGATTTTTATTTCAACGATTTTCAAAACATCATATATTCGCTATCCTTTGAGGTAGGAATTTGAAAATTTCCACACTAATAGTGTTGGCGAAGGTCTAACGAGAAATGCAAAATAATCCAAGATGGCCGCCATAATGACGTTACAGCTACGTCAGAACCGAAAAATTGTAAATTTTTGAAATATTTTTTTTAATTGTTTTCTTGGTGTTAAATATACGGTAAATATTAGAAAATAATCAAATATAACTGACTCAGATAGCACGGCCGCTCCTGACGGACTTTTGCCAAACTGGGTCAAGTTGGACCAGATCCTTATCTATGCAATACATTCGTTGGGGCTATCATACAATGCAGCCCGCGGCTGTACAATGCATAGCTACCAAGTGAAATGTATCATTCTAATGTAGTGCTAGTCTTCCATCTACACACTTTTGAATAAGTTATTCGGGATTCCTGCTGCTGAAGATGAAGTGGCGGCGCCAAGGCACAAGCTATGGCCTATTAAAGAGGGTCAATGCCGATTAAAGAGATTCCGTTTTTTTACATGAGCTGAGAAATGGGAAGCTGTAACGGGCGCATCTTCTGAAAATTGGAACAGGGGTCCCGTCCTCGGATGTGAAATATGTAACCGAAAATAATAACGGATTGCTAGAACTGGATAATATCTAATATTATCAGTATACGGTAAAATGAACTGATTTATGGGATATGTTATGTTTGAAGTATAATGATGTTCATGCTGGTAACGGACCAGATTGGTCGGAGAAAGAGACGTCGTTGTATTAAAGAACATTGCTATTGCTGTCTTTTTCCGAACGAACTGTCCTTTCACTCACGAATAAGAATGCAAGAAATGCTACCAAGAACATTGCTCATAAAAGAATTACATGGATACAATGTGGGGTATAGCATCAAATATCTTATGGAGGATATCCTTAGTTTTGGGCAACCTGGTATCCGACTAACTGTGTAATTTTTACATGCCCGTAAGTAGGTGTTTGACAAGGAATAACTTAGCAGGGTAGTTTACTGCAGCCAAATTCTGCTCATAACTGATAGCCGATACGAATGTATAAGCTATGCAGTGTGCATACTTGTGGAAATACAAGAAGGCTTTGAAGGAAACCGACTGTTTCTGAAACCAACTGCAATGGGGAATGTCTTACTAGTACAGTGACCGGTGTTATTGAGGACATATCTATATACTTGTCATGCGCGCGCTTGTATATTTTCAAGGAAAATTCAGCAAGGGACTTCGTCAGAAGAACTCTAGCTGTCTGCTTTAAAAAGTCAGCAACAGGGGTTGAGTCAAGGGGCTAGAGGCAGCGCTTCCTGAAATTTTAACCGGGAGAGCTTGTCAGGAATAACGTTAGATTGTTCCGAAATATGTTTTGATATGAACAGAATGTAATGTCGAAGGCAGGTAACTACCAACTGACGCACTAATTTCATCAGCAGTGAAAGATTGGTGATTTATTATTTCAACCACGGCCATATCACAAAGAAAGAGAATGTTATGATGTGCCAGTTTGTGGATCCAAATGTCCACGGCAAGGACGATGGGGAACAGCTTCGTGACCGTGATATGTAAGTGCGCAAGATGTACTGGCCATTCTTTGTCTATCCACGAGGATCCAAAAACATCCGCCAAACCCAAGGTATCAGCAGCGTCGGAAAACAATTTTCGGTTGAAAGATGTGATGGTGAGCCTGTGATACACCTTTTGTTAATGTCTGTCAGGCAGCGGAGAAAAAATTGAGCGAGCCAATGAGATACTGCAGTTCCACTAGGGAACTTTTTACGGCGCGATAATTAGCTCAGCATGCTCTTCAGTTTATGAATTTAGTCTTCTGGAAATGATGCTTTCATATTTCTGGAGTCCAGTTGAATCTCATGCATAACCATTGTTGATTAGTAGTAGGTCTTACCATGTTTGATTGGAATACCCAAATACTCACACAAGTAAGTAAAAGTGTTAAGAGCTATAGAACAGTGGCTAGCGCCAGTTGTACCGACGAACATGAAGTCATCCAGTATGTGGGTCACCTCTGATATTGTAGCCATAACCGATTGCAGAGAATGACCTAGGCTCTCAAATAGTTTACAGGATGTAGAGCATCCCATCGAGAGACGCCGATCATAAAAATAATTGTCGCCCCAGGTAAACTGCAATAAGGGGTAACTCGCTGACTCGATAGGTATGATGCGGAAGGTATCATTTAAATAGATTTTTGCCATCATATCATAGGTCCTGTGGAATCGCACCATTAATAGACAAGGCAGATTTTTCAGGGTAAGATAAATCGTGTATCACCTAAAAGTATTAAGAGTGATTTGGTTTAATGTCACACTCAAGGTTAGTTTACTCATATGGTGGAAGTCAATTTTAATTGTGGAGGAAACTGGAATACGTGAAGACAACCACCTCCGGCCCGTCGGCAAGTAACTGGCAAAACTTCCACACATGCACCAGCGAGACTCGAACCCGTGCCAACTCAGCGGTATAAGGCTAGCGATCACCAGCGATGCGCCTTAGACAACTCGGCCACCGAGAGCCCCTAAAAGTATTAGGTTCCTTTTGGGGGACTAAGCCTAATGGAGAGCCAACCTTATTGCCAAAAGGAGGAGTTGAGAAAGGACCAGCAACTCGACCTTTCGACAATTCATTGTCTAAGTTAGCGTCCACGATAGCAGGGCTTGCATTGCAGATGAACGATTGCGCGAGACAGTAAATGCATAGTTTCTCGAGTGCCCAATATCGAAACCGTTTGTGAAACTTGAAACGAGTAAATCTACCTCAGGGTAGTTACCTAGCACAGTTTTTAGCCTGATCGGGTTTACCGGTGTTGAAGAGTAACTCCCTTTGCTGCTGGATTTACACATGCTGATTTACATGTAAGGAGCCGGGCATAATCCAATTGACAACATTTGATGTAATTCACAACGGTGGCATGTACGATAACCTGAAGTTTCATCCTTCGAAACAGATTTTTTTTGTACCGATAATCAGCACTGAGGATGGCGCGCTGGTGGCCATATTGGATATTTATAGAAAAGAAAATAGTCAATAACGTTCATACGTGCTTGATCGACTCGATCATAACAGAGCTACATGTACAGAAACCTCTTTATGGAGCCTTTATAAATATATATGATATCTATTAGCATGTATACAAGCACACATACATGTGTATGGCAATAATACCATTATTGGTGACGCTCTGGCAGCCATATTGGATATTCCTATGGTAATAAAGCTCCCAATGATTGTTATTATTTTCGTCTTGAGTCAGTCATGTTCGTAGAAAAGCCATCTCGTGTAAAAAAAGCGTTTCAAGCTGTCAAATAGTCGCCAACAGATGGTTACAGTATATATTATGGCGGCCATATTGGATTTATGCAAATTAAGGGCCTTCCACCACCTGTAGAAATGGGCACCCCTTCTGAGATCATTTCTTATGCCCAAATGAGCCTCTGTGCAAAATATGGTGCTTTATTCCAGTCGGTCACGATCTTGACCTTAAGCCACCGGACTATACAGAAGAAAGTAACCATTGCTTGGTCAAACTGGTATATAAAGTAAGCTTCACCCGGACTGTCGTGTCAAGACCACAGGCCAACAATGCACAGGTACGGTTGATGTTTAGACGTATTAACCGGAATAGTAAATGTCTTAGCGTTGTTCTTATTTCCCCATACGATATTGTCATATCCCCTATAACGACACAGCAAGTAAACCACGTATGGTTTTAGTCTATAATAACGTGTATATGTGAGTGGTTCTTTATAAAGTAATCATGTCACCTGTAACATTAATTCGCCAATTATTTGTCGAACTGATGTTGATCGGAATAAAACAGTTGTATAATTCTATCCTGTATAGTTCGATGTTAACCGTTCATATATCTGTTTTACAAATTTGATCCAGTATGTCACGTTTATAGTGGTACGCCTGTATGTGTGTGTTATTATCTCAGTTACATTTTTTTCATTTACATATTTGAGTGTAACGTACAGTGCTCTGTTCGCGAAATAGGTCATCTGCGCACAGCACAATTTAGGTACAAAGTCCAAAATACTCTATCACATGGAAAGATATTATACCCTTACACGTCATGCTCTGTTACGAGGGATATGAATAACTGACATCAGAATAACAGGCCAAGCCTATCGAGGTAAATAGTGAGTGAGACAGTAAGGACTAAGGTCTTAATCACCTGTATTTCAGTCATATACAATTAGTGACAACTATAGTACATCACAATTAAAATTGCAATAATCCATGTAGACATGAGCAGTGTGACTAGCGTCACAGGACCTACGAAGTACAGTAGGCATTAGGACTCGCGAACTGAGCTCTTGGAAATCCCCACCCCCAGTTGAAATCCTGCCTATATATTAAGGTGGGCACCGCCCAAGTCAGAATCGCCAGTGATGTTCATCAAAAATCACCAGAAATTTTCACCAAAAGTAGGTCAGCTCAGAACTTGTTGGTAACAGTCTCCTAATGCGCCTTCATTCCAAAATAAATAACGATCGCCGATTTAATTCTACAATTTTTTAATTAAAGGAAACAGATTGAATAATATAGGTTCAGTAGATTTCAAGCTTTACCTGTGAAAATACATTTACATCTCTTTAATGGTTTTCAGTGCCCTTGTCCAGGATAGAAACAACTTTATGTAGTTTACGGTAATTCAACTCAAGACCAACACCTTCTCTGCACAAGATAATAATGATTCTATGTCATTCTCCTGAGCATAGCCGGTACAAAGACGAATAAATAGCGTCTCTACATCACGTTGTTATCTAGATATATGAGACAACACATTTTGGGTATCGGCAATCTGATGAATGTACTATTCCGGTTTTCTTGTTTCACATTATATTCTATGGCGGTTGATCGGTGATTTTCTTCATTGATAAACCTTAAACCACCTCAGCTTCGTTGTGTGAATCGGAATTGCATTGCTGTGACACACCAGCACACTCCGTGGCAGTGATTCTGTATCCCCTAATCAAGGAATCAAAATGGATCAAGATTTGAAATGACAAGAGAAATTTAAACATATTTTGTTTACACATGTAATTTTTTGTTCAAATTATATCCAAGTGTGATATATAGTCAATATTCAAGAGGTACAAAAAAACCCCAAAGTATGTCCTCATATTTTCACATCCATGCCAAGAAATACTGCATTGAAAAGGGTCCATTTAGCCTACCCTGTTTCATCGCTCTAATCAGCAAATGGCGGGGTAATATTTCTGCTGTCAAAATTGTATTTCCCTCCAAAGTCTTAACCCTTGAATCCAAGTCACACACTCTCTGAGGCAAAGTAATGATTGTCCTAACTATGCGATTAGGACATTATGAACATGTCTTTGGTCATAGTGTACATATCATAACTCACATCAATGTTTTCTGCTATATTATTTCAATGATATGGTTTAGCAATTTAAGTTATGGAAACAGCGCTGATTGTTTGAGGGTATATGCAGTAGGCCTATGCTGTTGGGGAATTGTCCCAGATGCACGTTAAGATTAACCTCAGTAATAGGGCCATGTGGCATGTGGATCAATGACAGGGTATTTTTAGCCGTGGGTAATTTGACCTGAATTTGAAGCCTAGCTGGTGTGGTCAATGATGAAATGTTTGGATGTTAAATAGGATACACGTCAAAGGCTACAGTTTACATATATAGATAGCAATATACTGAAGTGTTAATTATAAATCTAATTTTAATCAGAATTATTTCAGATCAGAACTTGCTGGTAACAATGCCCTAATGCACGTTCATGCCAAAAATCAAGGTTCTAATATCAACGGTTCTGCTTATTTTGCCGACGAAAGGATTCGGGGGGACTCACTCACTCATTACCGGACAATTTGCGATCTGTAGCCTACTTCGTAGGAATAACCAGTATACACTTTCAAAAACCGGCAATAGATGAATCATTTCCGCAATGTATCCCTGACCATAAAGGTTGAAAGCTATTAACAATCTGTCAATACATATTTTCGCATACATGTTTGTGATATCAAACAGTCACAGGCAGAATTATCCATCATGTAAACCGTGGTGTCATCGCTGGAGAGAACCATTATTATTTGCGCGCGAATGAGTGTTTGAAATGTGATTGGTGTTATTTCCGGAGCACGTTACCCGACAGCTAGGTTGATTCATGTTGTCGATCACTAGATCATACCAATAAAGTACATGTCACTCGTTCTGTACAAACAAGATCAAGCTGCATCATTGATCCACCCTCATCCATCGCTCTAGGCGTTAATGGCACCATGTAATCCGATATATTCGTCTATGGTATAGCGCCATATCGATTCATACGATATACAATGGGGAGGGCATTTTAATTAACTGTAATTAATTTTACACGTAATATGGTGACGGCGATTGTAACATGTATCAACATATTTTTCACTTTTACCAGGAAGTACTGATCACAGAACTCAAAGATGGCAACTGGAGAGGACACCGGTAAAATTGAGAAGAACAACATTTCTGATCTGATCACTTGTCCCCTATGTCTGGAGTACTTTCAAAAACCCAAACTTCTTCCTTGTGGTCACTTTGTATGCAGGGAATGTCTCCAAATATACATCGACAAAACGTTAGACCAGGGAGCATTTCTGTGTCCCATGTGCCGTAGTTCCATAACGCTGCCGACTGATGGTGTCGATGGATTAACACACAGCTTTTTGATTGTATGGCTCCAGGACGAATACAACAAAGCTCCGTTAAATAGGTCATGTGGCCCCTGTAATCACGGCGGTGCTAATTCTGCAGCTAAGTCAAAATGTGTCGAATGCTGTGAGTATCTGTGCGAGGAATGTGCTAAAGTGCATAGAAATTTCAGTTTTTCCAGAAACCACCATATCGTAATACAACAAAACGGAGAAAATATGCAACATAACTAGCATTAAATGTCAAAATCACCAGGATGAAATCGTACGATATTGTTGTCTTCCTTGTCAGATGTTGATCTGTCGTTATTGTAAAGCTTTGGATCACACAGATCACAAAGCGGTCACATTTCAAGAGGCGATCAAAGGAATACGACAGAAACTTAGGATTGACATTTCGGCCTTACAATGCAAACAACGAGAACTTTCGTCGACGGTGCAACAGATTTCTCGAAATATCACGACATTAGCCAGAGAAAGGGCAACGCTGATTAATCATATCAATGAAGAACGGGGCAAACTTATTTCTTTAATAAACCAAACAGCAGACAAGGCGATCGACGAAGCTGAAATGGTTATGTCGAGCGGTATAAAGACCCAACAGAATGAATTAAAAGAGGGCCAATTTCTGCTAACTCAGATGGAAAGTCATATCTCCTATACAAACGTTCTCTTGACGAAAGGTAGTGACGTAGAAGTACTCCATGATTACAATCTTGTCAAGGGGAGAAGTACAAACCTGACATCAGAGTCCGTGTCCGTCCCAGATTATCAGATTCCGACATTTCAATCAACTCGGGATTCCTCTCTCACTGACGGCCTGCAGAAACATTTTACGTTGAGCTGCCGAGATGACTCAGCCACAGAACTTCACAATCCGAGTGATGAATCTATCTCTGATATCAAGATAGGAGGTAGACTGGAGACACTGAGACTACTTCAGACAATACCGGCTCCTTCGGTCGATGGTATCACGGGTGTAGCTTTCCACAACAACAATGTGTTCTCTTGTGCTAGGGGGAAGTTATATAGGTTCAACGGTAATACTTGGACAGATATCAGTAACAGTTATAACACGGAAGGCAGAGCTCATGATGTTTGTGTGAATAACAGCACTATCGTGGTGTCTAAGGGAGGCAGAGGTCAGCTAATAGTGAGTGATCTTACCAGGACAGGTCACACCACCGTTACGTTACCGTTCTCCTCGGACTATCCGTCTGTTGTGTGTGGTCGATCAGCAGATGGACAGCCAACATATTTGGTGATCGAGAGGCCGGGGAATTGTGTCGTACATCACATTGACTGTAAGGGTAACATTCTACAAACATACGGGGATGGAGAACTGAAATCTCCACTCGGTGTGGCTGTTGATGTACAAGGAGATGTTGTGGTGGCGGATTACCGTCGGAATGATGTCGTCATATTCAGTCATGATGGGGGTGTGAAGCGTCGCCTATGTCAGCACAATAACCTCAGTAGTGAACAGATGTCAAGACCACGGGGTGTATGTGTGGACCAGGACGGGTATATATATGTGTCATCATCTAACACACATAGTGTATTGTTGTTCTCACCTAGCGGGGACTACATACGGACAGTACTCACACAGAACGACGGGATAGAGTATCCTACATCGATCACAGTCTCACTTACCGGACGTTTGGCTGCGGGTGCAGGTTCAGAGATCAAGGTATACACCTACATGGATTCAGCCTGAGAACAAATGGATATACAATTACTATTTCTGGACTGCGGTAATCCTGCCATATTTTTACTTCGAAACCTTCGACATCGACCAACGATACTAAATTGAACATTGTTAGATTTAGGTTCATGTCGATCTCGTCTCATTTTTGTCATAGACAATATGAACTCGCAAATTATTACTAACTGGGTTACTAACAAGAGGCCGTTGGAATAGCTTGAAGAACGATCTACAAGAATACAAGCTGAATAGGCCTATATTGTCCCCCGCCGCAACACGGCCGGGGACTTTAAAATGGTTCTTGCTTCTTTGTGTCCGTGGATGTCCGTGTACGTCCGTGCATGTCTGTTCGAAGCGATAACTTCCTAACGCTTTGTTGGATTCTTCCGAAATTCGGAATACGCATTCCTTGCGACAAGACGCCAGTCCGTATTGCATTTCAGCAACATCTGCCTGAAGGTGGCGTCATTGGTTCTTGCTCTTTGTGTCCGTGTATGTCCGTGTACGTCCGTGCGTGTCTTCGAAGCGATAACTTCCTAACGCTTTGTTGGATTCTTCCGAAATTTGGTATATGCATTCCTTGTGACAAGACGCCTGTCTGTATTGCATTTCAGCAACATCTGCCTGAAGGTGGCGCCACTGGTTCTTGCTTCTTTGTGTCCGTGGACGTCTGTTGGAAGCGATAACTTCCCAACGCTTTGATGGATTCTTCCGAAATTCGGAATACGCATTCCTTGCGACAAGATGCCAGTCCGTATTGCATTTCAGCAACATCTGCCTGAAGGTGGCGCCACTGGTTCTTGCTTCTTTGTGTCCGTGGACGTCCGTGCATTTCTGTTGGAAACGATAACTTTCCAATGCTTTGTTGGATTCTTTCGAAATTCGGAATACGCATTCCTTGCGACAAGACGCCAGTCCGTATTGCATTTCAGCAACATCTGCCTGAAGGTGGCGCCACTGGTTCTTGCTTCTTTGTGTCCGTGGACGTCTGTTGGAAGCGATAACTTCCCAACGCTTTGATGGATTCTTCCGTAATTCGGAATACGCATTCCTTGCGACAAGATGCCAGTCCGTATTGCATTTCAGCAACATCTGCCTGAAGGTGGCGCCACTGGTTCTTGCTTCTTTGCGTCCGTGGACGTCCGTGCATTTCTGTTGGAAACGATAACTTCCCAATGCTTTGTTGGATTCTTTCGAAATTCGGAATACGCATTCCTTGCGACAAGACGCCAGTCCGTATTGCATTTCAGCAACATATGCCTGAAGGTGGCGCCACTGGTTCTTGCTTCTTTGTGTCCGTGGATGTCCGTGTACGTCCGTGCATGTCTGTTCGAAGTGATAACTTCCTAACGCTTTGTTGGATTCTTCCGAAATTTGGCATACGCATTCCTTGCGACAAGACGCCAGTCCGAATTGCATTTCAGCAACATCTGCCTAAAGGTGGCGCCACTGGGTCAAAATGGATCTTGGTTCATTGTGTCCGGGGATGTCAGTTTGAATTCTTTACAAGCGATAACTTCCAAATGCTTTGTCGCATTCTCACAAAATTCGGCATGTACGCATTCCTTTGCGACAAGACATTGGCTCAGCCGCTGCTATTGCATTTCAGCAACATCTGCCTGAAGGTGTCGCCACTGGATCTCGTTTCTTCATGTCCATTCCTGTTCGTGGATGTATTTGCATGCGATGTTCTTTGCAAGCGATAACTGCAAAATGCTTTGTTGGATTCTCCAGAAATTCGGCATACGCATTCCTTGCGACAAGACGCCAGTCGCCGGTTTCAGCAACATCTGCCTTTAGGTGGCGCCACTGAGTTTCTCTTCTTCCTGTCCGTTCCAGTTAAAATGGGTCTTCAATTTTGCTATGAAATCAATCTATTCCACATCATATGATTTACCCTGAAGCTTTTGCATGAACCATTTTTTACCCCCCGGCCAATTTTGGCCATGGGGTATTGTCGTCGTGTTGTACGTCCGTACGTGAGCGAGATAGCCGGAGAACGGTTCCACTGAAGAATTCCAAATTTGGTATGCTTATTTACCTAGTCAAGGACCAGAAGCCTATTTAATTGGGACCTGATTGGGTGAAAACCTTGGCGGCCATCTTTAATTTTATGCGAAATGGATAATGATCCATATCTCGGAAACCATTCAACTGTTCAATACGAAAGTTGGTATACATCATCGATACATCAAGCAACTTTCAATGAATTACCAAACCGGCTTTTCTGATTAGCTGGAAATCCTGGAGGCCATCTTTAATTTATGCGAAATCGATAATGATACATATCTCTGTTACCATTCAGTTATTTTATTTGAAAGTTGGTATACATCATCGATACATCCAGATACTTTGAATCGGGACCTCATTGACCGAAAACCTTGGCGGCCATCTTTAATTTATACAAAAACTTTAATGATATATATCTCTGATCCAATTTAAGTGTTCTATACCAAACTTGGTATACAGCATCGATGTATCAACTGACTTGCAATGAATAACCACATCAGTTCCTCTGATGGGCGGCCATCTTTAATTTATGCAAAATCAATAATGATCTCGTTCTCTGGCGTTCAAGTGCTCGATGTAAAATTTGGTATACATCATCGATGCATCAAGAGACTTATGACAAATGACAGTTCTGGTTTCTCTGATTGAGCGGAAACCTTGGTGGCCATCTTTAATTTATGCAAAATCTTTAATGATGTATATCTCTGATACCATTTCAGTGTTCTATACGAAACTTGGTATACAGCATCAATGTATCAAGAGACTTTCAATGAATAACCACATCAGTTCCTCTGAGTGGCGGGAAGGATGGGCGGCCATCTTTAATTTATGCGAAATCATAAATGATCTCTATCTCTGATTCCGTTCAAATGATGTAAAATTTGGTATACATCATTGATGCATCAAGGAATTTATGTAATGAATACCGGTTTCTCTGATTGAACGGAAATCTTAGGGGTCATTTCTAATTGGACAATTTTTGATAATCTGTATATTTGTGACTTGACTGCTTGGTGTTCCTGACATCTTGGTTCAAATTGAATACATTATGAATGTACCCAGAGCCGAGGGGTTTTTTGATGCGCAGCTTCGTATTATTTCAGAAGTATAATATGAAATAACTGCTGAACCCCTGGTTTTTGAATTTCATGTCATCTTAAACGAAGGACAACATTTCCTTCAATTTTGCTATCGAATAATTGCATTTCACATCATATGATTTACCCTAAAGCTTCTGCACGAACCATTTGTATCCACACATGTAACTTGCTATATTAGTTACAACTGAGTTCCTAAAGTTTGGGTGCACACTGTGCATATGATCAATTTCCTGAATTGAACTGAATTCATCCTTGCTGGTCTTCAGACGGACAGATGATGGCATGCGGTTGTCAGTGCGGTTATTCATGTACAGAGAGCTTTCTATGACTTTCATGTCAGAACACCACCACTACCCTCAAGGAGAGCATGTCCCCACCCCAAGGGTGCCGAGCTGCACCCGCTATCTCCCCAACTAGCCCTCGCCCGACCTTCATATATTTTGTTTGAATATATAAACACCTCAACAAAAGTAAGTTCCCCCCTAAACATTGGTTAATATTTTCTAAGATAGTTATGCGATTGTAACGAGATTTCTCACAGAGCATTAGTGTGACCAGTGCAACAATCAGTGAAAATGATTACCCCGTAGGTGGTGCTATGCCTGAATGAACATGAATTCAATGCAAGACGGTCGCATTTCAAAAATTGCAAAACAGATTATCAAAGACAGATTTTATTCAATCACGAACACATCCTAACAGTTAGAGCAAGGACAGTGATATCCAATCACACGGTTTGACTAGAGCAACAATCGGTGAAAATGATTACCCTTTACGTGGTGCTATGCCTGAATGAGCATGCATTGAATGTAAGACAGTAACATTTCCATAAATTGCAAAACAGATTATTAAAGACAGATTTTATTCAGTAACGAACAAATCCTAACCGATAGAGCAAAAACAGTGATATCCAATCACACGGTTTGACTAGAGCAACAATCGGTGAAAATGATTACCCTTTACGTGGTGCTATGTCTGAATGAGCATGCATTGAATGCAAGACGATAGCATTTCCATAAATTGCAAAACAGATTATTAAAGGCAGATCTTATTCAATAACGAACAAATCATAACCGGTAGAGCAAGACAGTGCTATCCAATCACACGGTTTGACCAGAGCAGCAATCGGTGAATATGATTACCGTGTAGGTGGTGCTATGCCGTAGCCCTGTCAGGCCTGGAGGGCCATTATAGCCCCACCTACCAAACTTTCTCTCTCATCTCCGGAGCAACAACAAAATAAAAGCAGACTTTTTACACGTAGTTTGTCATATTGGGGTGATTTTGAACGTAATTGCATACTCCCAGAGCAGAGGATCATAGGTAAATCACTGGGACTTTTGGGACCTTTCCAGGTCTGGGGGGGGGGCTACGTTTAAAAAAATGATGAAAACATCACTTTTCTGGTACCTCACATGGCCGCCATCTTGGATTTACCCATGATCCTCTGTTCGGGGGATATGCAAATACAATGTACATTCAAGCTGACCCCAATATGACAAACTAAAAAGTCTGCTTTTATTTTATTGTTGCTCCGGAGATAGGAGAGAAAGTTTGGTAGGAGGGGCTATAATGGCCCTCCAGGCCTGACAGAGTTAAGGCATAGCACCACCTACACGGTAATCATATTCACCGATTGCTGCTCTGGTCAAACCGTGTGATCGGATAGCACTGTCTTTGCTTTAGCGGTTAGGATTTGTTAGTTATTTAATAAAATCTGTCTTTGATAATCTGCTTTGCAATTTATGGAAATGCTACCGAATTGCATTCAATGCATGCCTATTCAGGCATAGCACCACGCACAGGGCAATCTTTTTCACCGAATGTTGCTCTGGTCAAACCGTGTGATTGGATAGTACTGTCTTTGCTCCACCTGTTAGGATCTGTTCATGATTGAATAAAATCTGTCTTTGATAATCTGTTTTGCAATTTTTGAAATGCGACCGCCTTGCATTGAATCCATGCGTATTCAGGCATAGCGCCACCTGCAGGGTAATCATTTTCACTGATTGTTGCGCTGATCAAACTGATACTCTGTGAGAAATCTCGTTACAATCGCATAACTATCTTAGAAAATATTAGCCAATGTTTAGGGGGAAACTTACTTTTGTTGAGGTGTTTATATCTCCAATACATCTCGGCAGAAAGTTGAAATTTGTGTGTAGTCTGCAATATTGGTATAATTCTGCCACCCGTCAATGGATTGCAACCCCAAAAGGCTTCAATTTATCAGGCACAGACCCATGTTTTACCCCTCGGCCAATTTTGGCCATGGGGTATTGTCATCGTCTTGTACGTCCGTCTGTCCGTTCGTGAGCGAGATAGCCGGAAAACCGTTCCGCTGATGAATTCCAAATTTGGTATGCTTATTTACCTAGTCAATGACCAGAAGCCTATTGAATTGGGACCTGATTGGGTGGAAACCTTGGCGGCCATCTTTAATTTTATGCAAACTGGATAATGATCCATATCTCGGAAACCATTCAGCTGTTCAATACGAAACTTGATATACATCATCGATACATCAAGCAACTTTCAACGAATTACGAAACAGGCTTTTCTGATTAGCTGGAAACCCTGGAGGCCATCTTTAATTTATGCGAAATCGATAATGATACATATCTCGGTTACCATTCAATTGTTTTATATGAAAGTTGGTATACATCATCGATATATCCAGATACTTTGAATCGGGACCTGATTGACCGAAAACCTTGGTGGCCATCTTTAATTTATGCAAAATCATTAATGATCTCTATCTCTGATTCCGTTGAAGTGCTCAATGTAAAATTTGGTATACATCATTGATGCATCAAAAGACTTACGATGAATGACAGATGGTGGCCATTTTAATTTATTCAAAATCTTTAATGATGTTTATCTCTGACCATTTAAGTGTTCTATACGAAACTTGGTTTACAGCATCGATGTATGAAGAGACTTGCATTAATGAATAACCACATTAGTTCCTCTGAGTGGCGGGAAGGATGGGCAGCCATCTTTAATTTATGCAAAATCATTAATGATTTCTATCTCTGACACTGTTCAAATGCTCAATATAAAATTTGGTATACATTATCGATGCATCAAGAGATTTGTGGAATGAATACCGGTTTCTTTGATTGGATGGAAACCTTAGGGGTCATTTCTAATTGCAAAATGTTTGATAATCTGTACATTTGTCACTTGATTGCTTGGTGTTCCTGAGATCTTAGTTCAAATTGAATACATTATGAATGGCTGGTGCCCAGAGCCGAGGGGTTTTCAAACGTGCAGCTTCGTATTGTATAGGTAAGTGGGTCCATTGTCTGTAGATCTTGCTTGGAATTGGTGTTCATGCCAATCCGCCTCTGGGCCGCGCCACCTGGGGGACAAGTTAAAATTGCATCTCCAGACAATAACTTTTGAAAACCTTCAGGATTCTTTCAAATTTGGTGTGTGGGTACCTTGACTCAAGATCTGGCTTGAGAATGTTTTTCTTGTTGATTCGTGTAAAGCTAAGCTAAGTAAAGTGTTTCCAGACAATAACGTTTGAAAACCTTGACGGATTCATTTCAAAGTTGGTGTGTGGGTACCTTGCCCCAAGATCTGGCTTGAGAATATTTTTTGTGTTGATTCGTGTACAGGGGGCATCACCTGAAGGCTAAGTAAAGAGTTTCCAGACAATAACTTTTCAAAACCTTGACGGATTCATTTCAAATTTTCTGTGGAGGTACCTCACCTCAATTTCTCGTTTGGCATTGTTTTTCATGCTGATCCACATATAGGTGGTGCCACCTGGGGGCCAATATTAAATTATATTTTCAGACAATAACTTTTTAAACCTTGACTGAATTTTTCCTAAGTTTGGTATATGAATACATGTACCTTACCTGAAGGTTTCGCTTGGGATTGTTTTTCTTGTCGATCAGACATGCATATACATTGTACCTTGCTTGGGATCCACTTCTGCTTAGAAGGTGATGCCACCTGATGACAAGATCTGGAATTTGTTTTTGGCCAATAACTTGAGAACTGCATGCATTCTTCTCAAATTTAGCATGCATGTACCATGCCAGGAGATGTTGCAGTTGCATGGGATTGCCTTTCACTCATTTGCACTTACAGGTGGTGCCACCTGGTGGCAAAATCCCAAATTTGTCTTCGGGTAATAACATGACATAAGATGTCACTTGAGATTGCGCTTTGCTCACTTGCGCCAACAGGTAGCACCACGTCCTCATGTCAAAATCTAAATTTCATTTCATTCATCGGATTCTTCTCCAATTTGATATGCAGATACCATGCTAGAATATGTCCCCTGGGTTGTAGTTCGCCTGCTTCTGCATAGGCCTACTGGTGTCGACACCTGGTGGACAAATCTGAAAATTGTTCTGGCAATAAGTGACAACGGATTCTTCTCAATTTGGTATTTATATGCCCAAAGATGTCGCTTGGGATTGTGTTTCGCACACGTCTTGTGCCTAATAAATCTAAATTTGGTTTCCGGGTAATAACTTGAAGACCCCTCTTCAGATTCTTCCCAAAGTTCGTATGCTGATACATGTACCTAGGCTGTAGAACTCTCTGTTAAATCAAGATATTTATAATTTACAGACAGTGTCAGCATACTGTTCCAGCTGTCTCCCCTTCAGTGATTGGTCATTGGATCACTATTTATAGGAGCCACCCCAATCTTCATACACAACAACGTGACTGTCTCAGTTGACTGATGACATAGCGCGGCCTCGTTTTTGATTTCAAAATCTGCCGTCTAACTGGGAAAATGTTGCTGCATCAGTCGATCATTGGCCCTCCGTAGAAGGGTGCAATACTATAGGCTAATACATGTACATGTACCATGCCATGAGATGATGCTTGGGATTGCATTTCGCCCACTGCACCTACAGGTGGCAACACCTGGTGGCAAATTTAAATTTTGGTTTCCGGGCAATAGGTTGAGGATGCCTTCAGCTTCTTGTCAAATTTGGTTTGCAGATAATGCCTTGAGATGTCACTTGGGGCTGCTTCTTGGTTACATAATTTCCATGCTTCACTGCATGGAAACTATATTATAGAAGCAAACTTTCAGTCAACCGTTGAGTTGATCTTAAAACTTGGGAAGGCAGAAAGACCCTTCCACATCCAACGCCTATGAAGCAGCAGTCTCCCTCATGTATATCCCCTGAGACCAACAATGCTAAAAAATATTGCTGCCATTTCGGTGGGGGACCTAGCATCCTCTGGCTGCTTGTTTATCTATTGTATGCTTGCCAGTATGACTGGATCATTTTGACCCACTACTTTTGGTATGAACGCGACGGACTTAAATATTCTGGATCAATTTTTCTTTTGATTCTAACCTTTTGATCACGTATTTGGGAACAAAATATCATACTCAGTCCTAAAAATTTACAAAATATTTTTGTTGTCCCTCACTTTTTTCCAATGATAGTTTTCATTTGTAATCAATACAGGTGTTGTATGGGGTGGTAGCTTTCTGCTGATTTTATCGCAATGTGCTTCCTGTGCATAACAAAGGAGCTAGACTCTCCAATCTCCAGTCTCCCCTACCTGAAGTTTAGTACCAATTAGGACGTGATGTTTGGGGAAATACTGACAAGTCTGATATTCTGACTGCATTCCTTCTATAAACATCGACGACTCAATAGTGATTCATGTGATGTTGTGTATCTCAGTCACACATTTATTGTAGCTATCCATGTGGATACCTTGACTGGAATGACCACATACGACACCTAGTAAAGGCTTAAGCGAAATTAATCACATGGCAATAGCTCTCACAACACATCTGACGGGAATATTTGTGTCACCGTCCAATATAATCTGACTACATAATCATGAATCCATTATTTGGAACTGGAGAAATACCACAGATGTGTAAAGGGGGCGGACGGACGGGGGCAATAAAATAGCAAAGTCACTGATTGAGCGATATGTTCTTGGCTTCTATATTCTCAGAATGTTGACGTTGATTTCGTCGATATTCTCTGAATGGTTGCTGAGATATCGCAATTCAAAGATGGTTTGATATGTATAAGGGGCTCAAATAAAGAACAGAGCCTCATCTTCGACTCAGACAGGTTTATTCGTACATCTATAGGAGGATTGTGGATGGTGCACGTGCATACATGCCCATTTCCTATGCCCATGCCTAAGCCTGGAATGTATAAATATGATGGTATAGAAATATATGTTACGGTACCATCATGGTTAACGCACATTACTTTATGAATGTATACTATATACTACTACTATGAAAATGTATTTCAGGTTCAGTAGTCCAATGCATAACATTACATCAGGTTTACTTAAGTTTACATGTACAAGTTTTCATCAAGGTTGCACCGTATGGGTGACAAAGTGTAAATTAAACCAAACATACATGTAACTCTACTGTCGTATTCTTCAATAAATCATGCATATGCTAAATACATCTCTGTTATCATTTACCAGTACCATATTGTGAAATTATCACTGTTCACATTCAGTTGATGGAGTGAGCACATGTGATCCATATCTAGTCATTTGATTATTATGGAATGGGAAGACCAATTTAATTCAACATGTAACTCTAATTATAATAAATCATGAAATTTTGACATCATGAACAATGAATTTATATATAATGAAAATTCACCCCCAGGGGACTAACCAACACACTGTTATCCTATACAGTGGAGCTGTGCTTAATCACTGAGCATGGTAAACAGATATCCTGGTGGTAAATCAAATGAACAAGTCAGATTCACGGTATATATCATAATATCAAAATCATTTGATTTTTTACTTTGAATTGTTTACAGAAACCCAGCTTTCTAAACTAATTAATTTAACTAATAAACTAATAAATATTCATCAAATCAAATCATAAGACAACTGGAAATTAGTTCATACATCATCAGTCCACCCAATGGAATGTACACGTATACACCGACAGCTATTCCATTCATAATGGAACAGGGGAGAAAACTCTTACTGGCAAACTCAATCACAGCCAGACTGAAACCATGGCTACCATGTACCAAACATGTAAAACGCCAGGAATTAGGACTAAATTAATTCTAAATTAATTCATTCACATTGCCAGTGAGTTTAGAGTGCACAAAATTCATCGTTACCGGTTCATAAGATTCATCTTTTACTTGATACTGACAATATCAGGAAACACAACCTGGCAATTTACGTATTCGTGCATGATGCAACATTATACATGTATCTGCAGAGAACTACACGATGATTTACATTAAATTAATCCATGAAATAACTGATTTCATGCCTGATCTTTACGTTACAAAATATGCTACAGACTTATGGAACAATATCTCGTTAGCTATGGAGTTGATGCTTACATAGTTGTCAATGAAATGCTAAAACAATTCAGTCTACAAAATGGGACGTCACGACGCAGTTTACAAAGATGGCGGACG
>JAVTVY010053975.1:0-28387 GCA_036873755.1 Hanleya hanleyi
ACAAAACACTCGTGAGTATCGTATTAATAAACAAGTGCGGAAGTTATGGTATGCCGTTAATGCCACATCTCTGCTCATTTTGACAGCGGTGTAAATCAATTTTAACCTCTGCGCGAATAGATTTTAGTCGCTATGTATGGAGTTAAATTTGAATGAGGTGTAAATCGATTTCAATCGCGGATTAAATAGTTTCCTCGCAATGCAATGACATGCGAATTGCGAGAAAAATCGAGAAATGAAAATTAAGCATGTTTCTTCATATTGAGAAACAGTGAAACTGGTACATTTTGGTAGATTCGTCCACTCTCTCCTTCCTTGACAGACATATAAAGTCATGCACTTATCATTTACAGATGCAGGATCAGTCGGCTGTGGAAGCGTCATTTTTTTCTCATTGCTTCATTCGTCTCTATTTCATTTTCTGATTCTTTCCTTTTCAGATGCGCGAATCTCGGCATTACGATGGAAATATTTACACCTCGGTCAAATTGGGTTTACACCGCGGTTAAAATCGATTTACACTGTGGTTGAAATAGATTTACAGAATGAAATGATACATTGTCACAGCCAGAAAGGTGATGAACACAATGTCAATAAATGCTGTTGAGTAAGAGAATACACCATATGTCCTCAACCCCATTATTTGATGTTGAGTAACATCGTTATTTGATGATGAACTGGCCTCAACACCATGTTTAACTTGTACCTATTTATTCATGGAGGGCAAAAGTCTTTGACTGCATAGAATGATGAATATTATGTATACTAATATTAATAGTTAGTGCTTATTTGACTACGTCAAATAGATGACGACTTGACAACGACTATCATATGAATTAAGAATACTGATTAGCGATACGGATTTGATATTTTTGGAACATCATGATGTCTTGCCGGCATCATTGAAAACTGTTGACCGCTTCTCTCTTGCAGGAAACTAGCCTATGTTTATGTATACTATCATTGTCTTTTTGAATTTGGTGCTAGTGCTGTTATATGGAATATGGAGCGGGTCTTTGGATTATGGACGCGAATATTAGACGACGGTTGAATTATGAATAACGGACCAGACGCTTGTAAAAATAGCTGGCGAAGTCCTGTGGATTGCACGTTCTCCTCCTTCACCTTCTTCTTCTCCCAACTTCCGTTATTTAGTTCCTTAACTCTTCAACAATGTCACCAGGATAGGGTCCGGCATATGTGGCGTAACAAAATCCAGGTCAGTGTTTCAAAGGTCAAGGTCACCATAGTTTAAACATCAGAACTTATTGAAAATCGCAAGTTTCTGCTAGTGGATATATGAGAAAAATGACGAAGTATCCCAAACAACATTGAAGTCAGTTAAGATCAATTTGTCCCGAGAATTCGAATTAGTTTTTTAGTGAATACAATAGTGAGAGAAGTTGTGCCAGGTATTGAAATTGTCAACGGTTAAACAGGTCAAAAGGTCAACGTCAAAGTGGTCACTCAAGAGTGAGTTATTGAAAACATGGTCTGCGCAATGTATAGAGTCCGATGATGTAGACAAACAGATCATTATACTCGAGACCCCCCCCCCCCTACTCATTGACAGACTTTATGCACGAGATTCTGAGTAACTGATGCGACAGCACAACAATATAGATGGACATGATAATCAGGCCAGAGAATCTCATATTGGACCGGAGGATTTGCTATTTGTAATAATATCCGCGAACTCTGCCACGCCATTAGTCGACTGAATCCGTTTGCCACCGAGGATTGCGATGTTAGCATTTAACCTCTCAGTTATCGGCCACTTTCATTCACGTAATCACCCAATCCTGAATGTTCGAACGGAATCTGCGTTCCGTTTAGTCTAGGGGCTAGATGCCGTGTGGTTACTTCGTAGTTTTCACATGAACAAACGCAATAAAAGCGCAGTTGAGTACCAAGACTACGTCCTAGAACCCTCCGTAGTCTATTCTGAATGTGAAGTTCTCATCAAGGCTTACTGTGGAGTCATATGGTTACTTTTCAGTCGCCATACGTCGTCAACTTTTCCCACCTCTTACATATCTATCCAATTTGCAGTACGAGGTATTCCTGAGATCGAGTATTTATATTTCAATTATAATGGCTCCCAGATTTGTCATACGAATGTCTAACTCGAGCATTTCGTCTAAGACGGTAACATAACACGGTCTGTCCAATATTATAATTGATGCATAACGGCTAATTTTATGATGACATGTTCATGCCACGGAATCGGACGCGGCTCGATAGTAATCAGGAGCTGTCCGTCAAAGCCACGCGAGGAATACTATTTATACTACACAATACAACAACAAATGTAATATTTCTTAACGTGTTTTACCATTTTCTTCTGACTTGAGAGATAATTTGTCAAGGTTATTTTGGAGAAATTCTATTACACCATATAATAAAACTGCTGAAAGGGGCTATAAACTGATTTGCTTTTTAGGACATACCGTAGGTCGTTCATACTCCCAAATCACATTAGCAATTGGATCATAAAAATGTCAGTTTGTCTTTATTACAGGGTTGAACATGATGATTGACTGCGAACAAAGAAATGTTTTTTATTTCAACAGAATTTTAAGACAGCATGTTAATCCAGGCGCGGAGACTGGCGTTTAATCACTCTAACATTTCTTTATCCCATATGTTGTCAAAGGCGGTCTGTGAATGATACTAGACCATGTCACCCTAAAACGGATTTAGAATTTCCTCTGAATTATCCGGTGTCATTTGAGCGGGAAATTAAATGAGAAACCCATGTCTAATCACGAGAGAGCGAGCTATGAACCTGACACTATAACCGATCCTCAACTGAAATGGTTGATCACGAAATATTTCACACTCAATATGTTATAAGTTAGGGAATGGACGCGAGCTATCTTCACTACATATACTTGTGGGAAAGCAGATGGGTTTTTTCGTCCTGTCCAGGCACATTTGAATGGTGGAAAACTATTGTTTTAAAGCCGGAAACGAGATATTGTTTCGTCATGTGTGGATATGACCGAAGAGACTCCAGTCGAACCAACGTTGTTTAAAATACGTATTTAAGCAGTGATACATATAAAGCAAATCCAATAGACAGGCGTGATTCCATAATTACAACACATATAAGGGTAGTGGGAAGTGGCAAATTTTTTCATCACTCTGAATTGCTACCACAAATATTTCGGACCTATTTTAAGAAACAATCGGATGTACATAGTTATCGAACTAGGGGACAACTTTTGAATCTGTATAGACCTATTTACCGATCTAATCTCTCTTTTTATAGCCTTGGAATACTAGGACCTCGAGAGTGGAACAAACTACCTCCTTCAATCAAATGTATTACTTCTACATCCTCGTTTAAATCGCAACTTAAAACGCATCTTATTGAGTCTTGACCTGACCTGTTTCACATCCAGTGCAAGGATTGTTTAATGTTTAACGTAACCGTTTTTATTTTCCAATTTTCACCCAGTAGAAAGGTTTAGTATTACAGCTATTTTATTTTGGGATAGAACAAGCCCTTAGGGGTTTTATTCCCGCCAATTATATCATCTACCAATCTATATATATATTTAACATTACTGTACTATTATTGTAAATGTGTCATTTATATTTATTTATTATTTATTTGGTGAATAAATTCAATTCAAAATTCAATTCAAGTCCTCAGTCTTTGAAAGGAGAAATATAACCTTTCCAGATTCAAATGGTTTTCAGCAGAAAAGAAAAAGTAAATCTATTAAGGGAATGAGATTGTGTCACTCACACATCTACCGAGAATAATTCCCCCAAGAGCTCATCAGGTTTAGTGCTTGCGAATTCTGCCAGTCGGGAAATAAAGGCTTTCATGACGGCCGATGGATATTATTGTACATGAATGAATGACGGAATGAATAACAGAATGTTATCAATGTTATTTTATTATCAACACAGGTTCCAAACTCGACATTCAGTGGTCAACCGTCGTCCACATCAATATATAATCACAGGTTAGTTTCAAGAGAGAAGCTATGACTACAAAAAATCACTATCATCACACTTGGCGCGTCATAAATATTACCTAGCAATGTCAATGGACGAATATATGAAGAGACTTTGTCTTTTTCAGGTAAACTAATCCATTCTATGTATTGGGCGGAGGGGGCGAGATAGCATTATGCCACATCGAAATGTCCCTAAATTGAGATCTGATACTCCGTGACTTTATTATGTAGGGGTCATTTTGAAGCTATTCGCATAACGCTCCGAGCAGTGAATCTTGGGGAAATTTACAATGGCGACCATTTGGAGTACTAGAAAGGTGACGTTTTCGTCATTTTTCTTAAAATAATAGCCTTTTTATGCATAGCAGTGACCAAAATAATATGTCACTGTGACGTCATCAGGATGGCTATCTTGGATTTTGTTACATTTTCTGATTGAGCTTTATCCCAAGATATACTGTGGGAAGTATCAGTCTTCTAGCGCAACGGTAAGGAAATGTTTAGGAGTTCGAAATGCGCTCCCATGTCCTGGATAGGTGTAAACCACGAAAGTACATGGGTCGCTTTAAGAAGTTGTTTCACTCATACAGATACAACATAACTGAATTTGATATCCAAAATTCGTGATTAACGTACTAACCTAGACCAATGGCCAAGAAAGAATCGTATGGGAAGAATTCATGAAAACAACTTCGACGTTGAATGTATGTGAATACCCGGTTGAGGTATTAGAACAGCTGATCCTATTTATATTTATCTGTTATTTTGATGTTTATCCATTTTGGAGTTTACATAGCCATTGAATTAAACTTTATAGTTTTTACTAAGTGAGTGTAGAGACCACACTGATAAAGCGCAAATGAGAAATTGCTTCTACCTGAAAACTAAGGTATGATAAAATATGCGACAAAGATTCTGATTAGAAATTAATAAATCGAGGGAGTGTCATCAAATCCTGAATGTCAACTGAGATATCTCCGTTAAAAATTATTAAGCCTTAACGTTCGGGATGTACTTTTCCATCATGTCGTATATTCCCAAATAAGCTTCATCATAGGAGTCTTGCTGTGGTACACAGTGGGCCTTGATCAATCTTATATGTGCCCTGGGATATATTATTTATTTTCCCATTATATTGTTTCCCCCGATGTGGCATACACTTGTCTGATCGGAGTATTTGAAGAAACATAAAAACATAACATTGTCTGTCCAATATTATGAATTTGTGTGTATCGAGTCCAAATGGATGAAGTAATCACGAGCTGTCCGCAAAAAGCCACGTGAGAAATATTCAGCATTTTATTGCGTATGTGAAATTATATTAAATTTAAAAAATAGTGGAATACTACATTTTAAATTGGTCTGCTTTATTTGATATAGCACATAGGTCGCTTCTATCTCCAATTCACATCAGCAATAGGATAATACAAATGTCGTTATATCTTGATTACAAGATCTCGAACATGATGATTGATTGCGCAAAAAGATGTTTTATTTCAACTGAACTTCGGGCCAACGTATTGATCCTGGTGTGGAGTTTGTGATGTAAAATCACTGTAGCATTTGTTTTCACACGAACCCTCTAGGTCGGTCCTTGAATAAAAGTGACGCGTGATAACCAAAAAAGCTTACACAATTATTTCCAGTACGTGATGCCAGTTGAGATGGAAATGAAGATATCGAGATAGCAAGATAGGAAGCTTGGACATCATGACCGACATCCAGTATCTCAGACCATGATATATTTCATCCTGAAGTAGGTAACCATCGTCCACGATGGATTCCCGCATAGTTTCCATACGATATACTATTAGCCGCAAATACAAATATGGATAGGCAATATACATGTAGCTGGTTTCTCGGAAAAAATCAGCTATCAACAGCTTTCAAGCACGGCATTAATGAAGTATAAATTTTATGTCTGAGTTAATAAGTTTTTCAGCAACATCTAACATGTAAGCACATTAAAATAGAAGCTTCGAAGTTAGCTTTGGAAATCGTGACCATTGCGTTGGAAAGTTTTCTGGATTCTACTCGACGTAGGGTCTGATGGACGGACTGCATGTCGTTGAGGAAATTAGACTCCATGGTAACATGGCTAGATTTCCCGTTGTACCGTATTTAGGCCAATGGTATCATGATTATAAAGAGAAAATTATCTGTCTATGACGAGCTTGCCTCTCACTTCCTAAAGAAAACAACATTGCGAGACATTCTACGGCCTCTTCACTGTGTTTTTCCATAAAACGATTTATTTCCTCCACTACGACAAGAGCTGAGTAATGTCTTTTCTCAAAATTTTCATATTCTGCTCTCTCTTCATCAATCTTGGATGGTACTAAATATACGAACATGAATGGAATAGATTGGCCCAGCTGGCACCAACTATGTTTTAAATATAGTAATGTTCTTCTCCAATTAAAGATTGAAAAACGTTGTCTTCCCATAATCCCATAAAAACGAATGTCGTAAAATTTCTTGATGTGTTTTTATCTTTTTCTTGTGATTTGTGGGATAATTTGTCATGAAGGTTATTTGAGTGAACTGATATGAAAACTGATATGAAGCAGTATAAAAACACATGATGGGATACTATATTCACTTTATTTGATATAGCACAGGTCGTTAATACGTCAAAATCATATCAGCAATTGAATCATGCGAATCGAGGGTCGTTTTATCTTGATTACAGGGCGTTAAGCCTGATGATTGATTGGGAAAAAGACTTTTTTCGACAGAACTTCAGGACAATCTTAGAATCCAAGCATCTCGTTTTCCCATATGTTATAAGACGGTCCGTGAATTGCAGTACTCTATGCCAAACAAAACAGATTTCAGAATAACCGCCGAATTATCCGATGTTAATTGAACTGGAAATTAAATGGAAAATCCATGTCCATATTACAATAGAGCAAGTTATCAGCACCATAACCGAATTCACCCTGAATACATGTATATGTTTGCAGACCCAATAGAGATACAATTGATGTAGATTTCATAGACATGTGCGTGTATTCAAGTACATGTAGCTTGGGGGATTCATTTTAAATAAGCACGTTTGGATGTGTGGATATAATGACCTACGGGACATCATTCCCATCATCGCTTGTATTTTGATAGAGTAGTTGAAGAAATAGTGTTTGTCGAAGGTTCGCCGAGATTTACGCTTCATCCAGGTTTCCAAATACAAACAGTTTTCAGTAGAAATGGAAAAGTAAAACTATTAGGGGAATGAAATTGTGTCATTCACACCGCATCAGCGGAATTCTGCCTGTCGGAAAGTACAGATTAATCTTATATATATATCGATTTAGGATTAGATACAGTGCAAGACGTGGGTATTTTTGAGGGTTTATCATGAAGACAGTTCTATCTTCTCGTCTGCTCTGTGTAGCCCTTTTCAAGGGCGTAGACAAGTTGTCAGGTTTGGGGGGGCTTGAGAGGGGGAGAGTGTGAGAGGCGGGTATCCCCCCTCGCAGCTTAAGATTTTTTTTTTAAACTTGATGGTAAATTGGCACTCTCTGGGAGCATCTGAGTAGTATAACATTGTAACAACTGAACTTTGATTTATCCCAAAATGTCTCATAACAATGACGATCACTGCAATGATATACAAGCTAAGGGGATCATTCACTCTCGGGTTTGCACTATAATTCAAATTAATCCTTAGACAATACTATCCTGCCCCGATAGCAGCGCGTGTCTGAGCACGTTTCGTCTCAGACGTTTTCGACGATATTTCTGAGACAATTTATCCGACAACATTGAAACTTTACACAGTAGATAAAAAAGAAATACTAAATTTATTCCAAAGTATCAAGAAAATCCTTCCAGTAGTTCTCAATAAATCGCGAAAACAAAAATTAGATGGGAGATTTGTGAGATATTCTTGACGTCATGACGTCAATTAAAGCTCGCATGTTTTAACAATGGCAAATCAAAGTTATCGTGGCCCCAAAATAACATGGTAGGTATCGGTGACTTTGGTCAGTTCTCAACAAATTTTAATGAAAGACAGAACCCCAATTAGGGTTTTTTAGTTTATATACTGTGTGAAGTTTCAATGTTGTATGATAAATTTTCTCCGAAATATCACCAAAAACGTCTGGGATTTATTATCTGGGAAAGACAGTAGGTTTAGTTCTAGGGTTTCTTTATGAAAAGTAGTTAAGAGTTTGTATATATCTTGTTTGTGAATAAATAAGTACTGAACAAATGACTGGGATCTCAATTGAAAAACAAAATAACTTTATAGTGAAAAAGTTACGAAAAATTCTGCTCATCGGAAGTTCTGATGTTTTTCGTCCAAATAGGCGGTATTTGATTGGATTTGGAGCACACTATTCCATTCTCGGAGGCGATCGCACAAGATTGGAGCCCGAAATAGTCAATCTATATGGCTTTGGTCACTGATCAATAGCAATCTTATTTTAGGCCTAATGGTAGGGCTATGCACTGGTGGTGATAAATTTACTTCTCCTGTAATAATTGAACAAGATACGTGATCTTATATGCTGTGTTAGGTTTCTTTTTCTTTCTTTCTTTCTTTCCTTTTTTTCGTTTGTTTGTTTGTTTGTTTTGTTCTTTTTTTTCTGCCGGCCGTCAAAATTTAGGGGGGCTCAAGCCCCCCAAGCCCCCCGTTGTCTACGCCCTTGCTTTTTGGGAAGAATCTTTGTAGGAATTATCAAAACTTGTACATGTAGTTAGAACGCTTGTTTAAGTTCGGGCCAGCAACTGATGTCTTTTCAACATGCTTGCTGGAAAGGTATACCATTTGGTCTCTGAATTATTTTGCCGATTGAGCTAATAAAAACCGGACATGAATCAGACCACTGAAAGATCAATCCTCTGTCTCGAAATCGTGCTTACGTTTAACCCTATCTGGCCTGGGCGATTTGGGGTGTACCGCAGCCTTTGGGAGGGGGGGAGAGGAAAGTGACCCCCTACATATTTTCGCTATCGCTAAGGCTAGAGGGCTGAAACTTACCACATTATATCTTCAGGTCAAGCTCTACAAGAAAATGTAAAAAATCCAATATGGCCGCCATGATGACGTCACTGTGACGCCATTTTCAAAAAGAGCATTTTTGGACGATTTTTAGGTCAGAATTTTCGAATTTTTTATTTTTGTTTTTTCTTCTCAAAAACTGCATGATAAATTAGTAAATAATAATCTGATATGAAATAAAATAGGTTTTACCCATTTTTCCATTCAGAAAAGCAAAAACTTTGAAGAAATATGATAAAAACATCACTTTTCCTGGTACCCAACTTGGCCGCCATTTTAACTTTACCAATGATCCTCTGATCGGGAGGTTATGCCAATAGGCTCAAAATGACCCCAATATGATAACATTTAAAGTCACGGATTTTCAGCTCTCCATTTCTTGTCGTTCCGGAGATAGCGCAGAAAGTTTGGTAGGAGGGGGGGCATTTTGCCCCCCCCCCCCCTTCCCAGGCCTTGTAGGGTTAATGAGGGACGGGAGGGATGGGGAACGAATCAGTGGATGTTTCCTGGCGATACTACGACATATAATTTCAGTAAAAGCATAGAACCGCGTTGAATCAACATGCACGTCCGGACTGCAACCACTATTCTCATTAATAATATCGATGTTCAACAAACTGGTCACTTATATGTTAATGTCAGAAGCCATAAGACTTTCGTTGGTTCTTCTGCACGCATAGGATATCATTTTTGGGATGTTTTTTGTTGATACAGTTATTTGAATTGATCATTAACAATACTGATGGGAAATCGGTATCAATGCATACACCGTATAGCTATCGCAATGGGTACAAATTGTGCCCCCCTTTTTGTAGGCCTATATCTGATCTCGTATGAAAACGCCCATGCAGAAATTGCCAAAAGAACACCATTTCACAACTCGTTCCTTCTAATTCACCAAAAGCTACATAGACGATCTGCTAGAATTGGATATTCGTAGTCACACAATTCTGATTGTTTGGGCAGCAACTGCGTTACGCTAGAGACTCCGCAGCACGATGTCATCCAAATAAGATCTTGGGTGTGCCCTGGATACTTTCTGTTTCTGTATGTTTCCCAAAATGTGCTGTACGAATGTCTTACTCGAATGTTTCGTCTCCGGAACAAAGACAGGAATATAAAATTTGTCATAAAATTTCATGACGATTGTTGTTACCTTTTTCTTGTGATTTGTGAGATAATTTGTCACGGAGGATACTTGTGCGAAATTATATTGAGCAATAAAAAACATGTGGTGGGATACTATATTTAAAATTGGTTTTCTTTATTTGATACCACACGTTAATATAGTCGTTAATACGTCAAAATCACATCAGCATCTGGGTGATACATCTTAAACCTGATGTTTGATTGGCAACAAAGATATTTTTCTACAGAAATTCGGGACAAATCTAAGCATTTGTTTAACCAATATGCTGCCTAAGCGGGCCCGTGAATTGCAGTCAGTCCAATTATCCGGTGGCAGTTGAACTGCAAATTAAATGGGAAATCCATGTCCAGATCAGGAGTGTGTAAGCTATGAACCTGGTGACAACATAACCGAACCACAAACGATATATTTGATCATAAAATATTTCACCCTGGATATATGTCTGAAGACTAATGGAGATAAAGTTGATGTAGATTTCTAACCGGGAACTGAAAACTGGTTATCTTTCCTGCAGGCACATAATATTTTGTCCAAGACCACGATATTTTAAGTTGAAAATAGTTGAAAATTTTAAGACGCCATTATGTCCCCCCCCCCCCCTACCAAACTTTCTGCCCTATCTCCGGAACGACAAAAGAATGAGAGCGGACACTCCGTGACTTTTAGTTTATCATATTGGGGTCATTTTGAGCCTATTTTTATAACCCCCGAGCAGAGCATCATTGATAAATTCGAGATGGTGATCACATGGGGTATCAGAAAAGTGATGTTTGCCTCATTTTCCTTCAAAATTCCGCGAGGAAAAGTGTGCAAAAACTATATGTCACATCAGATTAATATTTACCAATTTATCATGCATTTTTGTCAGAGAAAATACACAAATAAAAATTTCAAAAAATCAATCAAAAATGCCACTTTTGAAAATGACTTCGCTGTGACGTCATCCAAGCGGATATCTCGAAAATTAGTGTGGTAAGTTTCAGCTCCCTAGCTCAAGCGATAGGAAAAATAATTAGGGGGGGGGGGGGTGGGGCGAAATGGCTTCTCCCCAGGCATGGACAGGCCCTCAAAAAGCCCAGGCCAGATAGGGTTAAATTGCCATCAATGCGTTACAAGGGGTTTTGGATTCTACTCGGGGTATGTACTCATGAACAATCTGGATGACATTGACGAAATTAGACGGCATGATACCGTGGCTACCGTCCGTCCTTCCTTCAACGGTATCAAGTCAATCGATAGGTGATTATACAAAGAGAAAAACTGTCTATGAGAAGCGGACCTTTCACTTCCTCGAGAAATCAACATTGAAAGATATTTTTGGGTCGCTGTTCTTTGTTTTTCATAGGCTGAGTCATTTATTTCATTCATTACGACAAGAACTGATAAATGTCTTGCCTCAGAGTTATCAAATTCTGCTCTCTCGTCATAAAAATTGGATAGAACCCAATATATGAACATGCATGGAATAGATTGACTCAGAAGTAACAATAATCTCAGGTTGTTGTAAATATAGTAATTTTCTTTTCAAGTAAAATTACAAGCGTCTGGTCCGTCATTCATAATTCAGCCGTCGTCCATTAAAGAATATCCGCGTCCATAATCCAAAGACCTATTCCATTTTCCATATAACAGTATTAGCACCAACTTCAAAAAGACAATCATAGTATACATAAACATAGGCTTGTTTCCTGCAAGAGAGAAGCAGCCAAAAGTTTTCAGTGACGCCGGCAAGACATCTTAATGCTCCAAAAAAATCAAATCCGTATCGCTGATCAGTATACTTTAATCCATATTATATTCGTTGTAAAGTCATCATCTAGTGAATGATGTATCTCAGTCACGCTTTGAATGTGTCTGTTCACATGGGCATCATGAGGATCTTGAAGTGCATGGTTTCACACGGCCCCTAGCCCCGGATTAAGCGGAATTAGACACAAGTTACGAAACGTAACGCCATAGCTAGATCTTGCACGCTACGCTCGTATTTTGCTATCAGCATGCGATATGTATCGCCAAATTTGAGAAACTTTAAGTGGATGCGCTTGATGGTATAGCCCTGTTTTAAAGTTTCTTCAACAATATTTTGTGACGTTGGTTAAAATCGTCACATTTAACACAGGATCTAGCAAATGCTACTAGACGAGACATGTATATGCCATATGCAGGTGCCACTGGAATATTACTATCCAGCAAGGGATAGTTTACGATGTCGAAATTGTAATCATCTCTTTTGTCATAAAGTCGACGTGAGGGAAGGCTCGCTTCATTTTTAAAGATACAAGTCTAAATATGATGTGCCGGTAGGGCTATCTGAGGTTTCCTTCAACTCCAGTGAAGGTGTATATATAGGCTTCACTGCGTCATTTATATGGCGATTATTCACAGCGAGAAGATCTTCTATATAGCGTTTGGTGAATGAGAAGGAACGGGCTTTGTATTTATCGGTTTTTGAAAGCGCGTGTATATAGTCATATTCATAAGAGAACAGATATATGTCAGCCAACAGGTGTGCACAATTAGTACCCATTGGAATACCTGTATGCTTTAGACATATTGTGTTGCCAGATTTCACATAGATATTTTAATGATAAATTCAAGCAACTCTATAAACAAAGAAACATCTCATGAGTGATATCTCTTGTATGCAGTAGAGCTAAAGAATGCTTTATGGCTTATGACATTAATATATCTACGATCAGTTTTCTTGAACACAGATACTATTAATGAACTTTGGCGTTCAATAACATCCTGATGAGTGCTATACTATCTTAGTATAGCACAGATTCCAATGCTGAAAATTGGTCAAGACCCGTGTCAGATTCGAACCAGCTAGCCCCAGAGTACGACACCTATTCGCCAGCACAGTCAGCGATCTAATCCATTCGGCCAACAAGCCTCCCACAAACATGAGAGGCAGCAGTCCAGTAGTATCCCTCTGATGACCGTTTCCAGCACTAGAATCTGTGCTGTACTAAGGAGGCTTAATTCCAAAATAACGAAAATACTTGTTATACGATCACTTTCTGAATGACAAAATGTTTATCTTCCTATGTATTCAGCCATGGGAGCTTTGTCGTTACGATCAACAGAGGGGTACTGTATGTTCGCTTTCAAGACTATAGTGCTGGCGATTAGGTGCCTCACTCTGGGAGTAGCTTGTTCGAATCCCTCACGGTACTCGATCAATTTTCAGCTCTAGAATCTGTATTATATTAAGATAGTGTAATCCCAAAATAACGAAAATACTGTTAAAAATTTATCAAAGTTTTAAACGTCTAAATTGTGATACGTCTACCTTTGAGGCTTTCAAATACAAGCTTCAGATCCGACATTCAGTAACTGTCGTCGTCCATGAGCAATTCCAGCGTCCTTAATCAAAATCTCTATTCACAAGATATCATTATTTCTAATTTGACGGAGACACGAAATAAAAATGAGTGCTTGGAGCATGTAGATAACTTCGGTAATACTAATGACCATATCACCTTAATATCACCTTTATATGAACTTGTATTCAGGCCAATCGTATCCTTGCCAAGGTTTGTGACTAGGATTTTAAGGATATGATCATCTGGATAACCGACCTGATTGCGCAACAATATACATCACTTTCAGACTAAAGATTGTAATATTGCACTGTCAGAGTTGCTATTTTGTCACTTTTGTCAAAAGTCCCTACTATCTTTGTCACATCACTGATCGATTGAATCCACCTAATACTCGACAATGCGATCTTAACTGTTGGCCTCCCACTTACCGTGCACTATCAATCACGTGGTCACTCAAGTGTGAATGTTTGAGCGGAATCTGCGTTACGATAGTGACACCGCAGTATCTTGGATGTACTCTGAATATATTATCTAACTTTCCGTTATGTTGATCCTCTGGTGTGTTAAACGGATGTCTGCCCCGACTGTTTGGTCTCTTGAACAGAAACATAACAATGTTACAACTTTATGCCAACGGACTTTCATGGAATGAGAATCGGCCGGATAGGCCTGGGATCCAAATGGTTGAAGTAATTACGAAATGGCCACAAAAGTCACACGAGGAACATTTTTGGTCACAAGAACGAATGTCGTAAAATTTCTTTGCGATTTTTTTTCACCTTTTTCTTGAGATTAGCGGAATAAGGGGGGGGGGTGGGATTGCCAAGAGCTCAGTGCCTGTACTAATGCCTACCTTACTTCGTAGGTCCTGTGACGCATAGTCACACTGCCATGTTTGATATAGCACAGGTCGTTAATACGTCAAAACCACATCCGCAATTGGATCATACGAGTGTCGTTTTATCTTGATTACAGGGAGCTAAGCCTGATGATTGATTGGGAAAATCTACTTTTTTCGACAGAGCTTCGGCACATCTTTAGAATCCAACCATTCGCTTTACCCCATATTCTGCCAAAGATGGTCCGTGAATTGCAGTACTCGATATCAATCAAAACAGATTTCAGAATTATCGGTGAATTATCCGGTGTCTGCTGAGCTTGAAATTAAATGGGAAATCCATGTCCAGATCACGAGAGAGCAAGCTATGAACGTTATGACAGCATAACCGAGCCACAAACGACATATCGGAGCAGCAAATGTTCACCCTGAATATGTTTTAAGACCCAATGGAGATACAGTTTGTGTAAATCTCTAACACATCTCTAAGACTGGACACTTGTTACCCTGCAAATGCATGTATATGTATTCAAGTAGCTGTTAATTTGTTTTGTTTTTTATTCTAGTCAGACACATTTGGATGTGTGGATATAATGACCTACAGGACACCAATCCCAACATCGTTGGTATATTCCTACGAAGTAGGCTACAGATCGCAAATTGTCCGGTAATGAGTGAGTGAGTCAGTCAGTCAGTCCATCCGAATCCTTTCGTCGGCAAAATAAGGAGAACCGTTGACATTAGAACCTTGATTTTTGGCATGAACGTGCATTAGGGCATTGTTACCAGCAAGTTCTGATCTGAAATAATTCTGATTAAAATTAGATTTATAATTAACACTTCAGTATATTGTTATAGATACATACCATCCATGTGGCCTTTAACAGTATCATGTTCCTTTTATGACCATGAAGCCCGGGGACCTCCTTATCAGTGGATTTAAAAGTCATTAAGGCTTGTCCTTGGAACAAACACAGAGAGAGGCTCTATCCGAGCCTTGTGGTTTTTAACAGTGATTTATATCCAAGCCCACTGAGATAAGGCTGGTTTCTATTCGTGCTGCTTGTCACATCAAATTACAGTGGTCGGTGTCCTGTATAGCAGATACTATAGTATATTATTGCATGCCTGTCAACTACCCTGGAACATTTCCTAGCTTAGACATTAAACAGCCCGCTAAACTTGCCATCAAATGTGATAAGGCTGGGAGTACAAGAATGTGCGGTGTATTTTCTGTGGACTGTGTAGGCTGTACAGTCTGAATGAAGACAGCCTAGCAGAATTAGTTAAAGCTAGGTGGTTTAACGTTTATCAATGAAGAAAATCACCGATCAACCGCCATAGAATATAATGTGAAACAAGAAAACCGGAATAGTACATTCATCAGATTGCCGATGCCCAAAATGTGTTGTCTCATACATCTAGATAACAACGTGATGTAGAGACGCTATTTATTCGTCTTTGTACCGGTTATGCTCAGGAGAATGACATAGAATCATTATTATCTTGTGCATAGAAGGTGTTGGTCTTGAGTTGAATTACCGTAAACTACATAAATGCTACCTTTCTACTATAGTACTATATATAAAAATTTGTTGTATTGTTGGGAAAATAATGTGATTCAAAAGTTGTTTTGATCCTGTACAAGGGCACTGAAAACCATTAAAGAGATGTAAATGTATTTTCACACGTAAAGCTTGAAATCTGCTGAACCTATATTATTCAATCTGTTTCCTTTAATTAAAAAATTGTAAAATTAAATCGGCGAGTGTTATTTATTTTGGAATGAAGGCGCATTAGGAGACTGTTACCAACAAGTTCTGAGCTGATCTACTTTTGATGAAAATTTCTTGATTCTGACTTGGGCGGTGCCCATCTTAATATAGGCAGGATTTCAACTGGGGGTGGGGATATCCAAGAGTTCATTTCGCGTTCGAGTCCTAATGCCTACTGTACTTCGTAGGTCCTGTGACGTTAGTCACACTGCCATGTTAATAGAGTAGTTGATACAAATATAAGAATTCCAATAATCCGGCACAATTTCATGATTGAATACCCGTGTTGCGCCCCGGGCAGACCCCTGCCTTTGAAGGGTAAAATGTTTTATGAAAGGAGAAATAGAACCTGCCTATTATTTGCCGAGATTTACGCTTCAACCAAGTTTCCAAATACAAACGGTTTTCAGCAGAAAGGAAAAAAGTAAAACTATTAGAAGAATGAAATTGTGTCACAGCATCAGAGAAAAACTCCTCGGATTCTGCCTTTCGGAAAGTAGAGGTCTCCACGACGGAGGATGGATATTATACTATATGGATGGATAAATAACAGAATGTCATGAACGTTCTTTTCTCTCAATACAGGATTTAGGTCAGTGACCGTCACCATTTTCCTTTGAACTTCAGTCTTGGTACCGTAAACCTCACTTCCCACTAAAGCATACACTCACAAAAATGTGATTTTCAGTCTTCAGTGGCCTTGGCGTTTGACCTTTCGATCTCAAGAGTTTTCGTGTTTGTCATCAACGTAAGGTATTCCTGAATTTTAATCACAATCCTTGGTCTTGAATAATAGTGCACTGATTTCAATAACTCCCTGTTTATTGACATTTGACCACTGGTAATTCAGTACCTGTCATATCGTCGTTCACTGAAGTATTCACTCAAATAAGAAATGAATTTCGTTGATTTCCTGATTTTTAGGCCACAGTGACCTGGGCCTTCGACCTACTTACCTCAATTTTGTTACGTGACATCTGTGTGAGCCATAATTATCCTGGACAAACTTAAGACAAATCTGTCGATTTTCCTACGAAGTAGGCTACAGATCGCAAATTGTCCGGTAATGAGTGAGTGAGTGAGTCAGTCAGTCCATCGGAGTCCTTTCGTCGGCAATATAAGGAGAACCATCGACATTAGAACCTTGATTTTTGGCACGAACGTGCATTAGGGCATTGTTACCAACAAGTTCTGAGCTGATCGAATTCTGCTGAAAATTTGATTTATAATTTTTTTTTCTATTTATTGATAGCTCATCGAGTGCACTGTCATGCCCATCGGGAACCCTTGGCTGTATGTTTCACTGTATATATAACACAGTACAAAACGTGATGGAATAATGAAATAGGAAATGCTAATTTTCCATCATTTGTTAGTGCATTTTTCTACACTGCTATTACCAACTTGCCAGCCTACACACAATTCAGTATATTGTTATCTAGATATATGTAAACTGTGGCCTTTAACGTGTATCCTATTTCACATCCTTGAAACATTTCCTCACAGACAACATCAGGCGTCAAGTTCAGGTCAAGTTACAGTTACGCACTCGTGGTGAAATATACTACATCAACCAATTAAATAACCCAGCAGAAGAAAGATGTGGCATCATCCTTCAGAATAGTCTGCGTGAGCCACAACGATAAAAGTTTACTGAGGGTGAAACAAAGCCATGACGGCATGTTTAAAGGGTCTTAATTTATTTTCTTCGGGTAGAATTTAACTAGATAAAGTAAATAGACGCTATTTATTCGTCTTTGTACCGGTTATGCTCAGGAGAATGGCATGAAATCATTATCTTGTGCAGAGAAGGTGTTGGTCTTGAGTTGAATTACCGTAAACTACATAAATGCTACATTTCTACTATAGTACTATATATAAAAATTTGTTGTATTGTTGAGAAAATAATGCGATTCAAAAAGTTGTTTTGAACCTGGACAAGGGCACTGAAAACCATTAAAGAGATCGATATATTTTCACACGTAAAGCTTGAAATCTACAGAACTTTTTTATTATTCAATCTGTTTCCTTTAGTTAACAAATTGTGAAATTAAATCGGCGATCGTTATTTATTTTTGGAATGAAGGCGCATTAGGAGATTGTTACCAACAAGTCTTGAGCTGACCTACTTTTGATGAAAATTTCTGGTGATTTTTGATGAAAATCACTGGCGATTCTGACTTAATTGGGCGGTGCCCATCTTAATATAGGCAGGATTCTAACTGGGGGCGGGGATTTCCAAGAGTTCAGTTCGCGTTCCGAGTCCTAATGCCTACTCTACTTCGTAGGTCCTGTGACGTTAGTCACACTGCTCATGTGTTAGAATTAGGAAAGTAAATACATGTAAGTAGTCGAGAGGAGAAAGAGAAGGAGAAAGAGGAGAACGAAATTGTGAATTTCATATGACTTTGTCAGCTGTAGTTGACATAGTCCATAAATATAAACACAGATTAGTTTCCTGCAGTAAAGAAGCCACGACTTCACGGAATGACCCTCATCACACTTGTCGCTACGTAATATTGCCGAATACTTTCAATGAGCGAAGGAAGAAAATTCGTCTTTTTGAATTAATCTATAACCCTCCAGATATTTGATTTCCTGCTGCCTATAGAAACGCTGTCGTTAGAAGTAGAATTTCTCACTTTGTTACGGACATTCCTTTGTGGACGACAGCTGATTACTGAATGTTGAATCTAACGTCCTTACTTTAGGGAGTTTGTAGCTAAGTTTTCAATGTGTTTATAACTATAAAAATACGTATTTCAAATGACATTACAGAGCAATTATTTTGATATTATGCGCAATAAATGAAATATTGAAGATTTGTTGTTCCATAGGATGGGCACATTGGCGCCATCATGGACGTTACCACTGGGTGACGTTTTAGTTGATCGGAAATGAATGTAATAAATTAAAAACGTCAAGCAAATTTAAGGTTGATCGTGCCGGTAATTGGTGCAAGAGAATCCAGTCAACCCATCTTCAACCTAGATGATTTGGGTAGTTTATTAGTAATCCTGAGAATGTACTGAACGACTGGACAAATAACGAGGACGTTCTATTGTCTATCTCTCAGCTTCGAATATTGCTCATCTTGAACCTTAATTCTCGACTCAATAACTTGGAAAACAATTATTAATTCTCTTTTTAAATTCCCCCACGGCATACTGTTTTATCAGCTCATAGAAATGGACGTGATCAACTCCCTCAAGTACATCATTGTAGGCATATTCGTTTGTTCATACTGATTTATGATCTCGTTATGGCAGAACCTGTCTTCTACGCTGTAGGAAGACGAACGCTTAACCATGGTAATCACTTCAACCACACGGACAACTATAATCTGTTACCGTACCAGATCGGCCCTGTGTTCGTCACGCTTGGACAGTAAGGAGTATCCTCGACAATACCATGAATGATATCGATGAATTACCTATCAGTGTAACCATGAATCATATTACATGTTCATAGAACCATATACCCTCTTCGCATAACCAAGTCAAACACCACCTGTACGCGACTTGACAACATTTTCTTAAGCATATGGTTTAGTGATATAATAGCTCTGTCTTCCGAGATTCGAACAGAAGTGCCCCTGTATGACCTTACCAGAGATACATGTATAATTCGTCATTCAAAGGAGATGTATCTTTCCAGCCTCAAATGACGCTTGCAGTCTGTAAAGCCCGATGTCGACCCAGCATCAACTTCCCACAAATGCCAACATATATCAAAGACCAAAAGGTCTGTATAGGGGGCGGGCCTCGGGGACGAAACGTCCACCAGCAGAATCTCGCCATATACAGGTAAAAATTTCAACACATATAAGGGAAGTGGGAAGAGGTGCCGACACACTGACAGAGTCACATGACTTTACAGTATAGTCTTCCGGTTAACCTATTCTAAAGCACATACCAAGAATCTAACGATTCGTGATATGTTTTGTATCTCAGGTACGCTTTTATTGTTCCTGTTCATGTGGCAACTTGGATGACATGACCACACGGCCCCTAGCACCGGCATAAGCGGTATTAGATACAAATCTAGAGAGCATTGATGGAAATGCCCTGACAACTCGTATATTGGCAATTGGTGAGCTGTGTCTCTGTGACAACTCGTACACTGTGAATTGGTGAGCTGTATCGTCGTCAGATGAAATGACGACACTGAAACACAAAAGACCAGTCTGTAAAGCCCGATGTCGACCCAGCATCAACTTCCCACAAATGCCAACAGATATCAAAGACCGAAAGGTCTGTATAGGGGGCGGGCCTCGGGGACGAAACGTCCACCAGCAACGTCCACCATGGTGCTGCAGCAAACAATGATTGTATCTCCCATTAGACATATCACTCAAAAACTAAACACTGGCCTGCTTCCAGACTTAAAAAGTACGTGTATACAGATTGTTTATTCCAAAATTGTTGTGAACGTCCGTATCATCATGTAAACACTTTTCCACCGCCAAACTCTTTGATAGACTGTCTCGCGATTGCAACACATTGGTTCAGTTTTATTTTTGTGAGTTTTGGTACTGACCGAGTTAAATAGGTGAAAAGAAGATAAGAATATAGGAAAGGTGTTTGTTTGCCCCATTATTTACACTTAGTGTTCTAGCTTGCTGAGTAATTGATAAGCTTGTAACATTTATTTTGGCATTCTGCTGTTCATTTTGCTATTTTTTGTTAATTCGGCTGTCATTTTCCGTCAGTTAATATGTCAAACAAAAGATACTGGAGCTACAGCAATTCCACTTTGCTTTTATCTATGTGAGGTTTTGCTCCGTTTCTTTCAGAATGTCAAGCACGCGAGCAGTGAGCAGCCCGGGTGAAAACAGTCTGCTTTCAATATATATTCTTTCGCGATATAGAATTCGGTCGCCCAAGAAATATATTCATCAGGAAATTCTTGCTTGGAAATTAAGATAACGTTCGCTAGATTAATTAAAAGGACTACTTGAAGTCAATCGAGTCATTTACTATTTATTTCAACGTATCAAATAACCAATTTCACGTTCCAAGACTCAATATAAACTTGGCCAGTGTTCACAATGTATACATGTAACGTGAATACTCTTGAGATTTCTCGACTCTATATAATACTACTCTTCATCAAGACCTTATTCAACCTCTTATTTCATTAATAATATCCATCAATCTTCAATAAAACTGGACACAGGTATGTTAATATCAGAAGACAAGCCTTTCTTTAGTTCTATACTACACACTGAGGATGTCTCTTTATAGAGTTACTTTAATTGCTCATTAACAATATTTTCGTGAAATTCATTAACACCATATATACAGCGTATAGGTATCCTAAAGGTACAAATTGTGCATCCCTTTTGGTAGACCTGTTTTTGTTCTCTGATGAATACGCCTATGCAGAAATTGAAAAAAAACATTTCAGAACCCGCTCCTTCTAATTCGCCAAACGTTATATAGACGATCTTCTAGCATTGGATAATCTTTATATAAAGCGACAATATTGAGGATAGTACCCCTTTAAAGTGATCGTAAAGTTTCCATCAAATGAAAGACCATTGCAAACTGTGTGGGAAAATATTTATTGTAATTTATTACGATTTTATTACACAGAGTAAACTGCAAATAAAGCATGGTCTTCTATGGTAGTCTGTTGCAATCATATTTAGGTCCAGTGACGTCACACTGCCTTAATACATATATTTCAAACTATGTATGCACTTTCCAATGCTTGCTTCAAGCTTAAGGTGTGTACATTTGTATACTTTGAGTTTCAACACAGACTCACTGTTCCAATGTGCATGTTTCACCAAAATCTGGGAAATTAAATGCAAGATTCAAATTGACTTGACACTTATGAGTTACCATCTCCCAGATTTTGGTGAAACATGCACATTGGAACAGTGAGTCTGTATTGACACTCAAAATATACACACCTTAAGCTTGAATCAAGCATTGGAAAGTGCATACAAAGTTTGAAATATATGTATTAAGGCAGTGTGATTTATTTGCAGTTTACTCTGTGTAATAAAATCGTAAAAAAAATACAATGAATATTTTCCCACACTGTTTGCAATGGTCTTTCATTTGATGGAAACTTTACTTGAGGGTTTACGATCACTTTAAACTAAACTTTACTAATTTTGAAGGAAACTAGTGATAGTCCAGACGGAACTTCGTATTTGCACCGATATCGTTACAAAACTGAAAAAGGGATTACTCTCACGTCGAGGCGTTCGAAATTTTGACTAAGTGGAATGTAGTCAACAGTTAGGGGAAATTGGCTCAGGTCCAGACCGACATCATGTGTTCCTCTCCAAGTACAGACAGCACAATATAACAATATAGATCTCAATGGTGAAAAACTCCCTACTGCACAGCATGCTCCAGAAAAATTTGCCAGGCTCTCTCAGAGCAACAACGGAACATAGTCATCAGTATAAAACATGCAGAAAAAGACATCAACAGCCAATTTTGCCTAAGCACATCCAACCTAACAATGTTCCTGCCGCCATAGTAGAGAACATCAAAGATACATGCAGACACCTATAGTTGGCACCTCAACAAGCTGAAAGAGATGAAAGATAGACAATTTTCTAGATCACTCCACACTGCCGGCCGCGACAACTACATTCGGTCGGGCGGTACCAGAAATTATATTGTCGTAATCTCTCTATATCCAGCTACACACCGTCTTCTGTTGAGTAACAACTAAAGGGTAACTGAGATACGTTTTACTTTTGAAAACGAACTCATTTGGATAGATAATGATGAGAATTTTATGTAAAGAATATTATGTCATCATAGAAAACTGCGGACCACTTCTCTCGTGAAGGAACATCTTTCGGGGAGATTTTATTTTCATTTTATGTCTATTTGGAACTGATACTAACTGTGAAATGAAAAGGTTTTTCGACGGCTGACTACTGAATGTTGGATCTGACACAAACTATTCACAGTTCTCTGTCGTCCAAACGTGCGTTTGTCTACCGATCTAAAGAACTAAAAGGGCGATACCGTACCAATTTTAATCCAATGTCATGTACATCTCTAGATACATTTATATTCCACTCATGCTGTGCTAAACAAACCGTTGATGGCTTGTTCTTCCAATAACTAGCCAGGCTATCCATACTTCTTTTTACGGTGTGCTAGTATATCATATGGAAGTGAAGTTGAAATAACCTTGGCTACTTACTGAATGATGATTCATATTTTCATCTGTCGTGTAAGTTATTCACATTGCATTTTTGCCAATTATTGCAATCCTCTGTGTGACCGAGTTCCGTATACAACCCGTATAAAGATGCACTACTATTATTGTAATTACTTGAATCAGACGGACACTTATAGTCTGGTACCGTGTCAGTAAGGCCTCATGTTCGTCGCATTTTGGGAGTTGGGGTATCATCGATAAGTTTAGTCATTAATCCTTTTGCATGTTGTTAGAGTCCATCTGTAGAGGTTAATAATCTGTTAAATCCTTTGTTTTGGCCCAGACTTAAGGAATCCCTATCTCGCCCGCTTTAATCAGTATGCCTCTGCTTTATCCGGAAGTCGTCTGAAGTTAGGTTGGAATGCTCAATATATTATTGATGGCCGGAACCTCTGTCTATCGCCTGTGGAAAATGTCAACCAGTCATGTGAATTGGATTGAACCAGGGCTTTCGTTGTATGTATAAATAAAGGAATTGTTTTAGAGAAGCAGATACACAGGCAAACTTGCAATGTTTGTGAATCACAAGTGACATCACATACGTCGAATTTTGTGACTTTTGCTAGTGTCACAAGGGATCCAAGATTTCCATTAGCCATGCATCATCTTATTATAATTACCAGTTCGTGTCCGTGTGTATTTATTTGTTTGTCTGTGGCCACCCTACAGCCACAGTGTTGGGCGAAATGCTACTGTACTGTCCAGGGGTCAGTGAAGGATTCTTTTTTGTCTGTAGGTCGTGACACTTCGTCAAGATTGACATGGGTCAAGGCAAGTGACTTAAAGCAAGAAGGAATAAAATAGGACAGTTAGCGCACAATGTGGCCAGGAACATGAAATTAACTTTAACACACCACGTGTGCTAGTGACCGTGTGGATACTTTATATTCTCCACAGGAACAGCTGCAATAAAGGCGTGGCTGAGATACTAAGGCGCGCCCGAGAATCCACCGTATTCTCGGGACTGAATGGTAGGTACCGAGGGATGCTTTCCTGTAGAGTCATATGGTTCCTTTTTTTCGCCAGACGTCGTCAATTTTTCCCACCTCTTGCATATCGCTCCAGTTTATTACCTGTATATGGTAGGATTCTGCTGGGGAACTGTTAGTTCCCGAGGCCCACCCTCTGCACATGACTCTCGACAAATATACGTAGGTTTGTTGTATTGGTGGAAAATTTAAGCCGCACGACGTCGGCATTACAGGTTCGTTTTTCTGGGTATTTTTGCATTTACTAGGTTCACCACATGTTGAGGCGTTTACTCCATCAGACGTCCACGATGCTAATTCATTAACATCAGATGAATTGTTTGAGCTGAGGTCATCATAGATTCCGAACTAGCGTATCTAATTCCGCTTAAGCCGGTGCTAGGGGCCGTATGGATACTTCATATTCTCCACATGAACATCTGCAATAAAAGCGCGGTTGAGATACTAAGGCTACGTCCGAGAATCCACCGTATTCTCGGGTTTGAATGGTAGGTGGAGGGATACTTTCCTGTAGAGTCATATGGTTGCTTTTTAGTCGCCTCTAGTCACCAATTTTTTCCACCTCTTGCATATCGCTCCAATCTATCCATCGCCATTGAAAGAGCTTAGGATAGTTTCAGAGGCAAATTCCAGGGGCGGGAGCCTAATTGACATTTAGCGCCTACTGGATGCCACATATATTCTGTGTTTACCCCAGGTAACACGTCAACGTAGGCTCAATATTGGGCCAACAGCAATAGTTTCTTTAAGCCAACATTGGCAACCGACTTTAATCTATAGGCTTTTTGCTCATCGTGTTAAAGTTGTTCCAATGACATTGGGCCGGCCATGTATGAACGCTGTCGGCCCAGCATTTGGAGAAGGATATTTGGTCAACATTGCCTTGCTTATCGTGTCAACGTTGGGTCAGCCAATATAAATTGGGCTGGCCCAAGGGGGAAACAATAATCTGTTAAATTCTGTCACAGACTAAAATATTCCCTAACACTCTCGTTTGAACAATTTTTATTTTTGATTTTCTGAAGTCATGTGCAGACTGGTTGGATTGCTTACACCTGATCCTCTAGACAGAGGAACTCTAGATCAGCTGTGGAAATTGTCAACCAGTCATGGTTGTACGTATATACGAAGGCATTCTTTTAATGAGTCAGATACACAGACAAAATCCCAGTGATTGTGAATCTCCAGTAACGTCACATGCTCCGAATTATGTGGATTTTACAAGTGTCACTTGTGTTACAAGATTTCCATGTGCCATGTTTCATCTTACTATAACTTACCATACCGTCTCTGTTTGTTTGTTTGTTACCACCGAACTCCCATAGTTTGGGGCGGAATGCCAGTATGGTGCCGGGACAGTCTCGTGGGGTTGTGAGGGTAACCTAATAAATAACAATGCTACGACAGTAGGGGGAGGGAATGATGGTCAGGAAACTTCGTCAGGATAGCCACGGAATCAGAGGAAGTGACTTGAAACAAAACGAAATGAGAATCAAAAGTCCACTGGGGGCCAGGAACACGAAACATAATTTTGTATGTTATGACCTCCATAGTTTTTGATGGAAACGTCATGAAACCTTGTGAGGATACAAGTATATTGTGACGGTGACAAGAAATCAGAAATCGAAAAGGACATACCGCGCTACCGCTAAGTCAGAATAGCCATAGGATCTGGGAAAGTGACCCGGAACTTGAAAAATAAGTCGGAAAGGGAATTTAATGCATATCGAGAACATGAAATTAACTTTAACATATCACGTGTACTTCCATCCATCGCCATTGAAAGTGCCTTCGATGATTTCAGTGACAAATTCCAGGGGAGGGAGCCTGAAGTACATCTAGCGCCCAATGGGCGCCAATTATATTCCGGGTCCACACCAGATAACACGTCAACGTGGGTTCAAATGTATGGCCAACAACATCAGTTTCGTTGGGCTGACATTGGCAACGGACGTGAATCTAACGTCATTTTGCTCATCGTGCCAACATTGCGACAATGACATTGTGCTAACCATGTGTGAACGTTGTCGGCCCAACTTTAGCAAAAGGATATTGGACCAACATCGATTTGCTTATCTTGCCACTTTTGGTTCGGCCAGTATGAATGGGGCTGGCCCAAGAGGACAATAATAATTTGCTAAATCCTTTTTTTTTGCCCAGACTAAAAGAACCCCTATGAAATGATATGTCTGTCTTTTGTCCGAGGGTCGTCTACTAATAAGTTTGAATGCTCAGTATATTATTGATGGCCGGAACCTCTGTCAATCACCTGTGATAAATGTCAACCAATCCAATGTGGATTGGATTAAACCATAGCTTCCGATGTGCGTGTTTGAAGGCATAGGTTTAGTGAACCAGATACACAGGCAGAATTACAATGCTTGTGAATCACAGGTGACATCACTTACGTTGAATTATGTGGCTCTTACAAGTGTTACAAGATTTTCACTTACCATGTATTATCGTACTATAATTCACCATATCGTCCCTGTTTGTTTGCTTGTTTATGTCAACCATACAGCCACATGCGGTTTTGGGCGAAATGTCACCATACTGTCTTGACAGACTTGTGGTCAGTGAGGGTAACCTAAACGAAAAACAAACTATGGATAGCTATGGGATCTTGGAAAGTGACCCAAGGCTGAACAATTCGGAAAGGACAGTTAACGCGGACTAGGACTAAGGAACATGAAAATAACTGCAAACGCTATCCGATATAGACCATAGATATGCAGGCGATAAAGGTGCGGAGAATTTTATTCGATAGCTGACGGATATTAAGTATTCTTTATATTGATTATTTATGTATCAGTCTGTTATCTTCTTATCATTCATCCCTCCCTTCGTTTTTCCAATCATTCCTCTCTTCCTCCAATCATTTAATTATTCCTCTTCCCTCCCTCCTGCCCTCAAATCATTCCTTCTTCCGTTTGACCAGTCATTCCTCTCTCCATCCGATCATTCCCCCGCCCTCCCTTCTGACCACCACCTGGGCAGACATGGTGGTCTCATTCTGATTATTCTAATTCCCGTCCCTTATGCCCCTAATAAGAGAGTATGCTGCCAAAGAACACACCTGTGAGGCGATGCTTTCAAATTACAAGCGTCTGGTCCGTCATTCATAATTCAGCCGTCGTCCATCAAAGAACAAAGCGTAACAAAGGGCCCACCTGCGGGTGTATGAGTTTCAGGGAAGGTCGTAACTTTCCATACACCTGTGGGGAAACCTGAATAACGAATTTATTATCCCTCAAGCCTTTTTATCTTATAGTAAAAAAAGGTCATTTAGAAGCAATGGTACAACGGACAAGTCCAACGGGCCATTTCGGTTACAAAACCTGTCCGTATTTTGCTACTGCAGTGCGAAAAAGGCGCCACAACACAATCCATTTCGATCTGCTTTTGTTTGGAAATCGACCTTTACTTTTGGAGCAAATGTCACCTTTTGGTGAGTTATATGTCAGAAACTTCAGTGAAAATAATGCACTAAGACTTTATTTCATTAAATTTTGACGAGTTAGCGAAGGGTATTCTATAAACATTGAGATATGGTCAGCTGAACTTTCGAAGCAAGAGCGTCATTTTCAATCACACGTGAGTTGTTTTTATATACCCCGAGTAACAAGACATCACTGGGGGTATATAGGTGTATACGATCCGACCGTTTAACCAATCACAATCCTGATGTTGAATAGAAATTTGCTTGTGGGGTAATAAAGTATTATACGGACAATCTCTTTAGAATTCGAACAGCACTTCATTCCGTTTCAAATCAATCGAGCGAGAAAATACCTCCATTCGATTCTGTGGTCTAATTTATTCATATTCCCGTCACAAAATAAGCTTTCAGCAAGCGAGATCCCTCTTTAGAAATTTAGTTTCGCCTGAATATACCCGTGTCAGGGAATAGGGTCTAGAGCATAGCAAAACACGTGTACATTGATCCTTATACCCTTTTCACAAAAAGTCATAAGTTCACGAGGTTAAATATCACGAGGTCGAAAGTTCACGCAGTTAACCCTATCTGGCCTGGGTTTTCGGGACCTGTCCTGGGCTGGGGGGGGGGGGGCGAAATCCACCCCTCGCCCCTAATTATTTTTCTTACCGCTTGAGCTAGGGGCTGA
>JAVTVY010053976.1:0-28322 GCA_036873755.1 Hanleya hanleyi
ACCGTGATTAGCTCATCTCTAACCCAAACACACCCCTACATAGCACCCAAATACCTGTTTTCTATACTACGGCCAGACTGCGCATGCGCAGACTATTGAACACGGACGAACCATTAGTGTAGTCAAGTGCTCCTCCACGAGAGCTTCAAAATAAGACCTCACTCGACCCCATTGGACCATTAGGGACTCACCTAAACTCCAACATGTCCACCCCGTATGGCCCTATACACCCATAGCCATGCAGTATAGGCCTATGGGCCTACCCAGGCCTCGGTGACTTTTTTCACAAATTTCACCGATTCGCTCCGCAACACTTCCTATCGTGTTCTAAATGACGAGACGAGTAAAACGAGACCCCACAACCCTACCGCAAATGTATAGAAGTGGGTTTCCCAGTAGGATAAACATTGAACCTATACCCAGTATGGGTCTATATGGGGCTCGGTGACTTTTTTCAAAATTTCACCGATTCGTTCCGCAACACTTCCTATCGTGTTCTAAATGACGAGACGAGTAAAACGAGACCCCACAACACTACCACAAATGTATAGAAGTACGTTTCCCGGGGGGATAAACATTGAACCTATACCCCAGTATGGGACTATATGGGGCTCGGTGACTTTTTTCAAAAATTTCACCGATTCGCACGGGGACACTTCCTATCATCTTCTAAATGACGAGACGAGTAAAACGAGACCCCACAACCCTACCGCAAATGTATAGAAGTACGTTTCCCAGGATGGTGCTATACCTCCCATACCCCATATAAGCATTTTCCCGTAATTTAGGATAAAGTCCGTATTCCGTATTTTTCCAGGAAAATTTTTACATACACCCACCCTGGAACTAGGGGGAGATAACTCTATTGATAGACAAGCCCCGTTAAGCCCGGCGACCTATATACCCCTCATACCCCATATAGGCATTTTCCCAGGTTTTCGATAAAGTCCGTGTTCCGTATTTTTTTTTTCAGGAAAAATTTTACATGCACCCACCCAGCCATCAAATACCCCTTCACCTAGGCTTCACGTTGATACCTCACTCGGCCCCATTCGACCATTAGGGGCTCCCCTAGATGCCAAAACGTCTATTTTCATACCCTTGGGCCACCGCGCATGCGCAGAATGACCCTAATTCAACCCACACCCAGTCCATTAGATGCCCCTTCATGAATGCTTCACTTTGATACCTCACTCGACCCCATCGGTCCACTAGGGGCTCCCCTAGCTCCAAAAGGCTATTTTCATACCCTTCGGCCACCGCGCATGCGCAGAAGGCCGATATGTCAACCCCACACCCAGCCCATTAGATGCCCCTTCACCTAAGCTTCACTTTGATACCTCACTCGACCCAATCGGACCATTTTATCTAGGGACTACTTTTTCTCCGCGGAAGCTTTTTCCCGAGACCGAATTACCGCCAAAACCACGGCCAAACCGCATCACCGCGGATGAATACATTTTTTTTTTTTTTTTTTTTGCCGGAACTTTTTTTTTTCTATGCACTCATTGATCGCGGCCATCTTGTACCCACCTCCCACATCTTGGCGGCCATCTTGTACCCACCTCCCACATCTTGGCGGCCATCTTGTACCCACCTCCCACATGGCGGCCATCTTGTACCCACCTCCCACAATTTTGCACACCTCCCCAATAACCCCCCAATAACCCCTCAATGCCCATACACTTATGACGTCACACAAGGTTCTGCGCATGCGCAGAGGAGGGGAATTCTATCAATTCACGCTTTGTATACTACTAGCATACTATATTGTATCCTGGAAGACTTACTCACAACTGACTGAAACAGAATCTTGACTACGGTACTGCCAATATATTTCAGTAACGGCTTTATTCATTAAGCAGGGTTCTGTAAAAAAAGACAGAAATAAAATGAATTAGAGCAATGAAATTAAAGGAGTTGATTACATATAATCTGTAAACATGTAATCATTCAATACTTCTCAGTGCAAATTGCTGAATACAAGTCAAATTGACATGATTGAGGCTTTTTCATAGACAATTAAATTCCACGGTCGGGTAATATTTAATCTATAAGCATGGTTTCTCATAATGAAATAGAATAGGTAACAGAAGCTGAACGGCAGAATTCACTGAAATCTATCACAACATAGACCGTATGGGAAACATCTAGAATATTCACCATCTTCAGTTCAAAATACCAAAATGACTAATAATTATCTCTCATAGAGTCTTTCTGTGATAATTTGCTATTATCCCTAACATTTAACATCGAAAACTAAGTTCTAAACAATCAAATATACCTCCAGTTATCGCTACGGAAATAAATGACTTCAGAGTTCACTTCATCAACTTGGACATTAAGGACTCGCGATCACATGGATGAAGATGTAAAAACCCAAGTCATTTTTGTGTGGCAAAATCTATTGTTGAATCAGTATTCATCGTTCCCAGTTGATTCTATATTTTGTGCAAACATTTTTAGTGCAAAGAACCCACAAAGAACCCATAAGAACCCTAAAAGAACCCATCAGAAGTTTGTTTAAAGTATAATAGGGGCTCCTCGTCCTTAAGACCGCATGGTCTGTGAAGTGACGTCACAAACAAAGTTGGTCCGGCGCTCACCACTGAACTTTCAGCGCTAACATTTACAATTATACATATTTCTAAAGTATAAACTCGATGGAGGTTGACTCAGAACATTCTCTGCGAAATGTCAAGATAAAACAATCAACACATACCTGTAAACTAGCAGATGACATCTTACACTTGTAGGCTAACGCATCTCTCACTCAGGCAGACGATCACAGTGCCGCGCAAGGGAAGTAACTGAACACGAATTTCGCGCCCAAAGTCGGCATAAATTTCCCGCAGTAAATGAAATTAATTTTATACGTATGCCCATCATAAATGTTGTAGATATAATTGAATAATTATGGGATCAAACTGGTCAAAAATAATATAATTTGATTATCACTTTTGTTTTGACCAATGATTTGACATTAACCACCAAGTCGTCGGTGACGCTCCAAATGTATCGGCGGTCCGGCGTCGGGCCGTTTTCGGCTCCCGATGCCGCTCGTGCCACTACAGCCCGCTCCTCTCCCACTAGTGGTCCACTATTGTTTGCTGTGTGGGATCCGTCATGACACTCGAGATAGACTGAGATTTGGATTTCGCTGTCCGACGGGTATTGCGGTCTGGATTTCAGTGTTCAGGGACACGGACTTCCAAGAGACGCAAGTCCGGTCATGGAGGGCAGTGTCCGCTATATATATACAGCATATTTGCACTTTCGCATCTGGATCATGAGTGTTATAGATTACAATTAACTGGAGGCTGATGAGGAACAAAAATCCGATAAAAAAATTGTATTTATATACAAATTCTGATTTCAGGAAATATAAATTCTCGTATATGGAGACATCCCTGACAATGTCAATGAAAGCCAGTCACTGGGTTAGTTCTACCAATGTATAATTCGTGTGTAAAGGCCGGTTAACTTTTGATATTACAGATTTTACTAATACCACTCCAATTCGTGCTGTTTACTGTTAATCGACTTTGAAAAGACGTTTGATACCATACATTGGACGTTTCTGAAACAAAGAGCATTCAATTTTGGGCCTTCCATCTGCCGGAGGGTAGATAAATTTTACAACAATATATTTTCTTCTATGCAGCAATCCGGATTCCTTTCAGACACTTTTCAAATTGGACGTGGCTGTAGGCAGGGAGGAGACCCCCCCCCCCTCTCACCTTAATTGTTCATTCTATGAAGTCGAGTCTAAAGGTTAATACGGATAAAATAAAAAATTTCTGTCTAGATCCTCTCCAGAAAACTCTTTAAACCATTAAAAATATATTGTACAAATTCATCTGGGGTGGAAATGATAGTGTTAAAAGAATACAATACAAAATACAAACCGCTCCACACTGAGATTTTCAATACAAATTTCACATGAAAATTACAAGGGGGGGGGGTGAAAATGGTTGATTTGGATGAATTTATAAATCTGTTAAAATATTGTGTTTTCGTAGAATGGTTCAACGCCCTCCCCCAGTAAACATATTCTGTATTATAATAAAATATTCCATACTGCTTGGAAGATTGTGGCAAATAGCAAAGTTAAGTAAATCTTTTGGTAACATTTTTGGAATTATGTCTTTTTGGCTTGGTGTGAGTTTATGAAGAAACTTACAATAAATATAACATTGATCAAGCAATGTCGCAGTTGATATGGTTTAATGATGACCTAAAGGTTAGATATAAACCACAAAAATGGTATCATATGGGCATACGTTTCGTAAATGACCTTTCTGACCAAAATGGAGTATTCTATACACTGAAGAGTTAGAACAGATATATGAAATTTAAAAAAAAATTCTTGTATTATTCTGGGATAAAGAAACTGTTTTGGACATGTCTACACGAAACTATACCCTATAAGTTCTAACGAAACATTTCCATTGAGCTACACAAGCTATTAATTATTTTCCCTCTGTTTTCCAGTCGTTACTGTTACTCCTGCTAAACTGTTACTTTTCTATACCCTTTTGGTTCATCATTGGAAACTTGAATTCAATTAACGTATTAATCCGGCGAAATATTAACACATTGACAAGCTAATAGATGCGTATTGTGCTCTCGACATTTTGTGGAACACAGGTACCAGTGTTCGAAGATTAATCAGCAATATAACATATATGGCAGCGAAACAAATAAATTATGTGGTACATAATCTCCATATATGCTAAATATCTTGTCATTCTTGCTCTGTTGCAGTAATTCTCACCAAGTTACCCACACCGGTCAGAAGCAATAAGGATCGGAAATGGCAGCAGTGAACATTTTTCTTTTTTTTTATTCGTTCGAAAATAACACCTCACATCACAATACAACGAAACAATACGAGACAGAACAAGACTATATGGTACAATACAATAAAATACAAAATAAAACATTACAATACAATCTATTACAATTCAATACATCACAATACAATTCTATACAATACCATATCATACAATACGGTGAAATATAATATACCATAATACAATACATCACAGTACAAACACACATACACCTTTACATAAAAGAAGAAAGTTAACACAGATTGTGAATTTTATATGCAACGTATTGTGGCAAACGTCATTTGATAATTTGATTGATAATTAATTTTATGAATATTTTGTATAATTATGTACTATGATTTTTCATCAGCACAACATTCATATATCAATGTTATACTGATGAAAAATCATAGTACATTTAATTATACAAAAAAATTCTTGATTGATAAAATAAATGCGCTTTGAAGTTTGCCACTATACTTCGTAGAAATGTATTATATAAAATTCACAATCTATGTTAACTTTCTTCTTTTATGTAAAGGTGTACCGGTATGTGTGTTTGTATATGTATTGTATTATGGTATATCTTACTGTATTGTATGGTGTGATATTGTATATTACTTTATGGATTGTATTGTAATGTATTGAATTGTAATATGATGCAATGTATTGTATTATTTTGCATATAGTCTTGTACTGTCTCGTATTGTTTCGTTGTATTGTGCTTTGGAGTGTTAGTTTCGAACTAATACCGAAACAAACAAAAATGTTCACAGCTGCGATTTCCGATTCTTGTAGCTTCTGAACGGTGTTGCTAATTTGGTGAGAATTTACTGCAACAGAGCAAGAATGACAAGATATTTAGCATACTTGGATGTATGTACCACATAATGTATTTGCCTCGCTAGTAGTATAGAAAGAGTCTTACCAGTTAAGATTTATATTTGGGATGGAATGAGGTGTGTGCGCATGCGTGAGTTGATGCAAATGAGTTTATGCAAATGAGGTGATTATGTTTTCAAGATGGCGGCATGTTTTTGTATGTTAGGGGTGGTCTGTTTCAAGATGGCGGCTTGTTTTTGTATGTTAGGGGTGGTCGGTTTCAAGATGGCGGCTTGTTTTTGTATGTTAGGGGTGGTCGGTTTCAAAATGGTGGACAATTGCACTTGTTTCACCCCCCGCCCTCATTTGCATATTTTCAAAATGGCGGCTTGTTTTTGTAGGTTAGGGGTGGTCGGTTTCAAGATGGCGGCTTGTTTTTGTATGTTAGGGGTGGTCGGTTTCAAAATGGTGGACAATTGCACTTGTTTCACCCCTCATTTGCATATTTTCAAAATGGCGGCTTGTTTTTGTATGTTAGGGGTGGTCGGTTTCAAGATGGCGGCCTGTTGTATCCCCTGAAAATATGCAAATGAGGTCATTGGGTTTTTCCCCAAAATGGTGTGTTTCAAAATGGCGGCTTGTTTGTGTGTGTTAGGGGTGGTCTGTTTCAAAATGGTGGACAATTGCACTTGCCTCACCCATTGACCTCATTTGCATATTTTCAAAATGGTGGCTTGTTTGTGTGTGTTAGGGGTGGTCGGTTTCAAAATGGCGGCCTGTTGTCCCCTGAAAATATGCAAATGAGATCATTGGGTTTTTCCAAAATGGCGGCTTGTTTGTGTGTGTTAGGGTGGTCGTTTTCAAAATGGTGGCTTGTTTGTGTGTGTTAGGGGTGGTGTGTTTCAAAATGGCGGCCTGTTGTACCTGAAAATATGCAAATGAGGTTCAATTGGCTATAAAAGGAGTCCATTTTTAGGGAAAGGGTGTATTCAATCTGACTTACCTGACCTGTCTCCCTGCCTGCCTGCCTGCCTGCCTTGCTTGCCTATCCGCTTGTATGAGACGAAAAGCATGAGACGTGGAGAAGATTTTCCCTTGGACCCAGCCGCACCTCCGGTTGAAGTCTTGCCTGAAGATGCGCGTGTCAGGGCCATTTATCAACGACACTGGGCTACCATACGCCATTGTTTTCACCGTGATCGTCGTCTTTTGGACTTATACAATTTTCGGCTGGAGGACCTCACGTATCTCACTACATATGCCGAGAACATTTTCAAAGATCAGGTGACAGCCTATAAGTTGAATGTCACATTTGGGTATATCTTATACATATAATTGTATTAAATTCAATTGTGAATACGTTCATTGTGTGTTAATAAAAATAGTAATTAAAAAAAATGCTAGTGTTCATTCTTTTTTTCCTTTTTTTAATAGTCAAATAGCTCCAAAAACGTCTATTTCCATTCTTGCGCATGCGCAGAATGCTGATAGTTCAACCCACACCCAGTCTATCAGATGCTCCTTCACGTCACCTTCAATTTGATACCTTACTCGACCCGATTGGTCCATTAGGCACGCCTCTAACCTCAAAAAGGCTATTTTTGAATATTGCTATTTTTCATATTTTTTTTGCGCATGCGCAGAATCACCCTAATTCAAGCCTACATCCAGTCTATCAGATGCTCCTTCACGTCACCTTCAATTTGATACCTCACTCGACCCGATTGGCCCATTAGGTACGCCTCTAACCCCAAAAAAGGCTATTTTGAAGATTGATATTTTTGATATCAATCTTCAATCTTCAAAATACCCTTTTTGGGGGTTAGAGGCGCCCCTAGTGGGCCAATCGGGTCGAGTCAGGTATCATTGTGAAGCATTTCACGTCAGCTTCAATTGGATACCTCACTCGACCTACTACCTCCAAAATAAAAAAAATCTTCGTACACCAGATGTTGATATCGATGTGCAAAATAACCTTTTTGGCGTTAGGGCAGCCCCTAGTGGTCCAATGGGGTCGAGTGAGGTATCAATGTGAAGCATTTCACGTCAGCTTCAATATGATACCTCACTCGACCCGCTACCTCAAAAAAAATTTGTTGACCTTGTGTACGAAGCTTTGTTTGTTTTTTTTTGAAAAAAAAAAATTTTTGAAAAAAAAATTTTTGGGGAAAAAGGATGCTGGGAGCTGGTGTTAGTTTGGTGTGCTTATGAAAGAAGTTTTCTCTTTCGGAAAGATGGGTTGGCCCTGAAAAGGGCCTTTGATAGTGTGATACGACACACTTAGGCGCGGTATATTCGCTTCACGCCCCCCACATGTTTTCTACATATGGGGCATCTTATCTTGAGATGATCCTCTCCGGCCTCAAGGCATCGGCACATGGCTCCTTCACACGACAGTTGGACCCAGCAATCCTTGCACACACACACAGATGTCCACAGGGTAGTACCGCGTATAAGCTTGACTCGTCCGTGCAGATACTACATTGTGATTTTTTTTTCTTCACTATGTACTAGTTTGTTTAGTCTGGCAATCTCCTCTTCCATCCCATGCATCGTCGTCTCCATCCCAACCATGGCTCCCCTCATGTCGATAATCTCTTCCTTGAGGCGTAATATCTCGTCTGAGTGTCGACATCTCTTTTCCACTCTTTCTTCAGCCGAAGTCGTAGTTTCTGCAGGTGAGGTGGAGGTTGGAGGTCTACTAGTTAACCATCCGCTGTCTTGTTCTCCATCACGGGTGTCGTCCTCATTATCTTCTTCTTGTACGACCTCCATTCTGTTGTTGTTGTTGTCTTGTTCACTTCGCATCATTCTTCTATCCTCTTCCGTTCGTACATCACGGCGCAGTTGTTCTGTACTTCTTATTAACACCGCTTCATCTTCAATAACTCTTTGAAAACTGGAGACAATGGAGATTCCACCATCTTCTTCTCGGCTAACTATCTCTCTATGTTCTTCTTCTGTACTCCCATTTCTTGGATCTCTAGGATGATGGGTGAAGAGGGCTCGTCTTCTTAAACTCATGATTTGTAGTTGTCAATAAATGTGAACATACTACACACGTTCTTTTATAGTAGGCTGTGTGTGTGCGTGTGGTTTCAAAATGTCGGCTTGTACTTGTGTGTTAGGGTGGTCGGTTTCAAAATGGTGGATAATTGCACCTACCTCACCCCTCATTTGCATATTTTCAAAATGGTGGCCTGTTGGTAGCAGGTACGTTTTCAAAATGGCGGACGGTGTGAGTCAGTGCAAAATCGGACGGCGTGAGTCAGTGCAATATACACGGGTCCACTGAGCTGAGTGTGACCATGGCCCAAGCATTAAAAATTACCTATTATTTTTCGATAAATCCCTTATAATTTTTCAGGGAACTATGATAAGACTGTAACCCCTAGTTACACGTAATTTTTTTAGCCAGGAAAATCAATTTATTTCCCATGTACCTGGTTTTTCAGACTTCCGTACACGAACCTTATGGGTTTAAATCCCCTAAAAATTAATAAATAACCGCCTAGTCTAGCGTTAGATTGTTCAATTTTTTTAATACTATACACTGAATTGCCTCAGTTCAACTTGCAATAAAAATATAGGTGCACTGACAGTTTATTGTAAAATGACAAGCTGTTTAAGATTGGAAAAGAAACACAGATATTTTGTCGTAAAAAAATATAGCATACAGCTAGAGTGTTCTCGCCGCGGTCCGCATCTTTTACACTATAAATAGCTCAGAATTTTTTTAATTATTCACACTTGAGGACCCAGTCATGGAGACACCACCCTGGACTGAAATCATGGCTATTGATACAGCAGACTTGTTCCCAAATGATGAGAATCAACGCCTCCCCGGTATGATTAATTTGGTAGAGGACGAACACTGGATAGCTGAACTAATGAAGGAAATATTTCCACCATCACCAACCCGGAACAAGCCTGCAACTACTACAGACCCTGCAGAAACATCGAGTAACTTAACTCACCTTGCAGCTCCACCCGATGTTAATGAAAACTCACGTATAGACGACATAGATAGCATCCTAGCAACGCTGTTGAAACAAGACGAAACGGTACAAGAAAAAGAAGAAGACTCAAGAAAAACAGAAGAAGATTTGAAGAGGGTAGATGCAAGACAAACAGATTTGAAGAGGGTAGACGCAAGACAAACAAAAGAAGATTTGAACAGGCTAGACGCAAGACAAAACACAACTAGGCGACAAGAGAGGAAAAACAGAAAAGCTACAACACCAAGCCGAATAAGAGAGACGATCAAGACTCCAAAAAAAATCCACGACGCAGCGTATTATGTTTGGGCCATTACAACATCAACCTTGGGATGCAACACCGAACGAAAAAGCGCTTTGTATATACACTGCGTTGAATGTTCTAACCCGTTTGCAAAATATGCGATCGGTCCTTGTGGCCATCAGGGATTGTGTGAAATTTGCATTCATCGTCGAGCCGGGATATCCACCTGTGCAGCCGACAACAGACCCGTACAGTGTGAATTACTGGCTTTAACCTGTCCCGTATGTGCTGATAGAAGATTGACCCTCTCAAAGATGTAAATGGCTATATTTACACAGATTCCAACGGTTTTTTTAAAAACCAACCATGTTTTCCGAAAGAGAACTTCTAACCACGCACAAAAAAATAAACACGAGATTACAGCCCTGTGTTCGTTCAAATAAATTCCCCACTCTTATCAAAATAAATTTTCCCCCTCATACCGGGGTTTTAAAAATTTTATAAAGTCCGTTATACCCTCGGACTGTGTAATATTAAATTAATGGGGGAAAATCCCCACTCTTATCAAAATAAATTTTTCCTTCATACCCGGGTTTAAAAATTTTTAAAGTCCCTTATCCCTGGGACTGTGTAATATTAAATTAATGGGGGATAGAGAGAAAAAAGAAATAAATCCTGTGTATATATATAGAGAGATTTGTCCTGACAAGGACATTTTGATATCGGCCAGGGATTGTTTATTTGGGTGAATGCAGTTTTTAAAAAAAGAAAGGGAAATGTGGGACATCTGTGCTTTTAATTGGTGTGCCCAAGTTAGAGAAGCTTCCTCTTTCGGAAGGAATTTTTTGTCCTAAAAAGGACAGTTATTATTTTAACGTGTTTTTATTCACGAGGGAGTAAGCCTACTTCCCTATGTTGTGCTGGCACTCACGCTATATAGCTGGCGCATTAACTCCACATCTTCTTCGTTGGTAGAGTCTTGGAAGATGGGCAGGCCGTCAAGAAAATTCGCCGGGGCAATCACAGTCGTATTGGTGGTCGGGGGGTCCGGAAATACAGGGACTGGCAGGTCTATCAGGGGAAAGGGCGCCGGTGGAGATGACGAAAATGGCTGTAATGGCTGGACTACCAGCACCGGAGGCGGAGTGGTGGGTCTCGCTTGATTCATGACTCTTGACAATAAGTAGAACCACCCCGCCTCGTCGACTGTTGTTCGGGCTGCGTTTAGCAGCGCCCGAACATTTTCTGCGGTGCTGGTTATCCCGGCACCCACTTCCCCCAGCAGCATGGCCTGCCAGCCCCGGAACTCCCTGTTCCAGAATTCTTTTATGCTCCGTTTCATGGCACGTTCTTTGGTTCTAGTGAGATACGGTATATCCTCGTCTTCTCCCTCAATCCACCGATTCATTCTTCTTCTTCTTGTGTTATTTCTTGGCACCGTGGTGGTAGTGGTAGACATTGTGGCTCTAGTACGTGACATTTTTTGTGGTAAATCTATTCCAGAGGGGAAAGTATATATAGACAATGCGCGGACGTGTGCGACAGCGGTCCCATTTTCCAGGCTATGAAAAATTGACGTGTGTTTCTTTATGAATTATAAACGCGTATCATTTTACAATCACGATCAGGTCCCGTAGAATTTTTTAGTTCTAATTCATCTCAGATAAATCAATTACTCGTATTAAAAATTTCAACCGTCTAGTCCTTGATTAAGTCATGATTTTTAATTTTTTAGCGGGTTTTCGAGCCGTAATCTTTACGTGCGAAAATACAGAAAACCCGGACCATTAAAAATAAATTAATTTTCTGGATTAAAAATGGAGGAAGTCTATTACTTATTACTCGATACGCATGCCCTAAAAATTGCAGCTCGTTTCGTTCATGAGAACTGTAGAAAAATGAAGAAAACAGTCCCTTGATTTACGGTGCGAAAGCACGCCGCTTGAATATATAGGTCAAACAGAGTTGCGTCCTCCTGTTCATTATTCGACTGCTCTAGCGGTCGCTAAAAAAGCGCGGACGGCATGGAAAGCAATTAAGAAGCTCTTGCGGGCGTGAAAAAAGCGCGGACGGCATGGTAAGCAATTAAGAAGCTCTTGCGGTCGTGAAAAAAGCGCGGACGGCATGGTAAGCAATTAAGAAGCTCTAGCGGTCGCCAAAACAGCGCGGACTGCACCATTCTCATCATCATGAGCAATGTCAGAGCATTTCCATCATAGCTCTCTAGATTTGTATCTAATACCGCTTATGCCGGTGCTAGGGGCCGTGTGGTCATATCATCCAAGTTGCCACATGAACAGGTACAATAAAAGCGTACCTGAGATACAACACATACCAGGAATCGTTAGATTCTTGGTATGTGCTTTAGAATAGGTTAACCAGAAGACTATTCTGTGAAGTCATGTGACGCAGTCAGTATGTCGGCACCTCTTCCCACTTCCCTTATATGTGTTGTAATCTTACATGTATTTATTTATTACATATATAGTATAGCTTTGCAAGCATCGGGGTTTGGCTCTCTGACAGCCCTATGGAGGGTTCTGATAATTATTAGCACTTGATATTGTAGTCTAGCAATGCATTAATTTTATTTTTTATTCTGTTATGAGTCCAGACTATTAATTTATGCACTCGGCAAGCATCTAAAAAATTAATGGCCTTGTTAAATTAATTTTCCCAGGGTTTTTTTTATTTTAACAATTAAAAATAGAATCGATCTCTATATAAATTTGTGTCGGGCTAGTATTTTTTGTCATTCTTCATTATGACGGAGCGGGGAAAGGAGCTCGCGTTCTTTCAAGTGACGTCGAAAGTAATTCTTATCGTGTACCAGCATGAATTGCACCTTATCGAGGAACACCCGATAGAGGTGAAATTAGCTTTAAGCCTGGCCGGGTGGACGCTATTGACACGTGTGTTACAAGCCAAAGAACCCGAAGTCGATTTTATGCCTGTCGGCGACGATGTGTACCTGCGGCGGAGTAGAGAGGATTCATTTTTTCCGCGGTTAGAACAGTGTCGCGGTAGCGGAATTGTACTTTGGCCAGCATTATGGGCGGCACTGAAAACTATTATTTCCGAAGTTGACCACGTACTATACCCGGAAACCCAATCGATCATTACCCGCACGCTAACCTCGGGTTGCACCATAATAATATACCCTGATCGCATCGATCTCATTGATGATGATTCGCGCTGCTGGTGCGTACCTGAGCCCGCGCGTATCACATTATCTCCCGAAGGCTGGACTACCTTAAAACGTGTGTTATTCGGTCATTTGGATGGAGATAGTATTTACCTGTATCACGATGTATACATTTTTCGCGGCCCTTATTTTGCCCGATTGATCTCTCTCAAACGAGGCGGATTTACGCTGGATCCCGATCTGTGGACGGCTTTGCAAAAAATAGTTCCTGTGGTCGATAAAGTATTCTCTGCACACGACCCGCCTCTCACAGAATAGAGCCTATAAATACCAGGGGAAGAGACAGAGTGTGTATCAGTTGGACATTGAGAGCAAGCATGTCGCTACCACTACGAGCCATATTGCCTCTTACACCGAGTGTACGGTTATACGTTTATGCAGATAAAGTCAAACTGGCGAAAGACGATCTAGCTATTTACTGGACACCCGCTGAAATGCTATGGAATCCGGTGACATTACAGCGTGATGGGTGGAATAAGTTTAAACGGGTATTGAGCGGAGAATTGGACGGAGAGCTCGTTCACCTGGATAATGCCATGTACGTGTATACCCTACCAAACGACCGTATACGTCTAGGCCGGTATAAAGATAAGCGCAGTATCAGCCTAAGGCCTTCTGTGTGGGAAGCCTTGAAGAAAATAATGCCTATTGTCGACCAGTTATTATCACCGGACGATCGATCCCCTGAGCAATTAGCGTGGGTTCGTGCTATAGAAGACGCGTTCGCTGAACCGCATGAAAGACGACATGAGGCAGAATTTTGTTTCCGTAAACCAGATACTACAGCCGGGAAAAAAAGGCCTATATGTAAAGAATGCACAGCGGCTAGAGAGTCAGTGTCACCCTATGAAGAGATCGATACGGACGGAGCGAACGAAGTCCGTGATGCGGCGGCGGTCGGGAAAAAAGGAGACGTCTATTAACAAAGTATTAACTGATTTGTATTACAATCCGACGAGTGCAGCTGCCTATAGTGGTGTGGGGGCATTAACTCGAGCGGCCCAAGGTATCAGTCGAAGTGAAGTTCGAGACTGGTTAAAAACCCAGGACACCTATAGTTTGCATCGAGCTGCCCGACGTCATTTTCGTCGTAACCGGGTCATCGTGGGAGGGATAGACGCGCAATGGCAGGCGGATTTAGTCGACATGAGTCGATTTGCACCTGACAATAATGGAAATCGATACATATTGACGTGTATCGATATTCTATCCAAATATGCCTGGGTCCTTCCCGTTCGTACCAAAACAGGAGAGAATCTCATAGCCGCGTTCCAGCAGATTTTCAAGACGGGGCGCAAACCTCTTTATTTACAAACAGATGAAGGCACAGAATTTCTCAACCGACCCTTTCAAGCCTTTCTTAAGAAAAAGAAGGTATTTTTTTTTCACACGTACAATGAGACGAAAGCATCGGTAGTGGAACGCTTTAATCGCACCTTCAAAGGACGCATGTACAAATATTTTACGGCTCAAAACACTCGACGCTACCTGGATGTACTCTCTCAACTGGTGCAAGGCTACAATCGGGCTTATCATCGCAGTATCCAGCGAGCGCCCCGTACTGTGACAGAAAGTAACGAACATCAAGTACGTGCTACGCTGTACTCCTCCAGTCCACCCTTGACGGCACCCCGTTACAAACGGGGCGATGTAGTGCGGATCAGTAAAGTGAAAGGACAATTTGAGAAAGGGTATTTACCGAACTGGAGTGAAGAACATTTTGTCATCGTGCGTCATAAACCTCGACAACCCCACGTCTATCAACTGGAAGATCTACAAGGAGAGAGACTGCAAGGCACGTTTTACGAGGCAGAATTACAACCCATAGTGAAAACATCGAAAGACTACTACACGGTGGAAAAGATTTTGAAAACGGAACGTCGACGTGGGATTCCCTATCATTTCGTCAAATGGCAAGGCTGGCCTCGTTCGTTTAATTCCTGGGTGTCCGGCCGTGACATGAAACGTCTATAAATTCTAACGCCTATCACCACCCGCCTTCAGTATAGGATTTGTACCATGGATAGTACACGTCTTCCCTTACTGTTACGAACTCGAAAAGCACAAGTCAGTACTGTGTTGTGTCTAGTCGTGGTGCTGGGTACGTTATTTACCGGTGTGTTCTACGATTTATCGTACGTGATATCCTGTTTCAACAACCTGCCTTCTGCATCATCCACCACGACCACGACGACCCCACTGCCTACACCAGCCAAGACGTCAAGGGTCCGTCACGTCTCAACGCAGACATCGTCTACTCCAGCCATCACGTTACCCCGCTACATCCAGCCAACAACGACCACGACGATCGGTACTACAACTCCACATCATCCTCCATCATCATCATCCCTGAGAAGCGAGCCTTCCACTCTACCCTCTAGTACCACGACGACGCCGCTAAACAGATTTGAAGTGGATCCCCGTGAATCACACCGTTTACCCCGACAACGGTATCCCTTCGAGTACTACCCCCTGCGCCGGCCCCGACAAATCTTCGAGTACGATCCCCGACAGCCCCGACAACTGACTTCTAAACGTCGAATCAAACCCTAAAGAAAATGGACCCGCGATGGCAGCATCCATTCACGTGCCTCATCGCTGGACCGACCGGGTCGGGAAAATCACATTTTGTTCAACGTCTCATCCAACACGGGTCAGCCCTGATTTCACCGCCTCTAGCTCGCATCCTGTGGTGTTATGGCGCTTGGCAGCCCGCGTACGAGGCACTGGCCCGTGTCCCAGGACTCACCTTAGTGGAAGGCTTACCGCCTGAAGATATACCCCAAGACACCTTGGTGGTGGTAGACGATCTCATGACGGAAACGGATAGTCGAATCACCCGTCTCTTTACCAAAGGCAGCCATCATCGTCGATTGAGCATCATCTACATCGTACAGAATCTCTTCAGTAAAAACAAAGAACACCGGAACATTAGTTTGAATGCTCAGTATGTGGTGTTATTCAAAAACCCCAGAGACGCGTCACAAATTACCCACCTGGCTCAACAGATGTACCCTAAGAACACGGCCTTTGTACGAGAAGCCTTTGAAGATGCGACCCAACCTGCTCATGGGTATCTACTCATCGACTTGAAACAAGACACGCCCTCACCCCTTCGATTGCGTACCCTGATTTTTCCCGGCGAACTACAGACGGTGTACACCCCCAAATGAAGATAAAAGAAGAAGACAACGTACTCTAGCCCTCATTCAATCATCATGTCTGCACGCGTACGCAAGCACGCGCCCGCTCTGCGGGTATTACGCAGCGCGCCCCCGGAAGTGGGCCGGGCCCTGGTGCGCGGCGCGGATGCCGACTTGGTACGGTGTTTGTGTGAAGTAGCCCATAATGTGTTAAAAGGCAATGTCCCCCTCAGTCCTCTGCAGAAAGGGAAATTGCAACGGCACAAGGCGGGTCTCCGAACGTTGGTCAAGAAAACGGGCAGTGTCAAGAAAAAGAAACAGGTGTTACAGCGAGGTGGATTTCTCGGCGCACTCCTCGCTCCCTTAGCCGCTACTGTACTAGGCCCGTTACTCGGTTCCATCTTGGGACGCTAAATGGAGCATACGAAAAAAATGATGCTGGTCGAACCTCGACTGTTACAGAGTTTACAATCTCCCTATCCCGTACCGGCCACCGTGCAAAAACTCCAGTCTTTGGATGAAGAGATGAATAGTATACTGCAACGTCGACTGCCCGATCACGAGAAAATTCAACTCTACCATCATACGCTGAACCAGTACCAGACGTTTATGGATCAATATAGAGGGGGAGGCGGAAGTAGTACTAGTACGCCACCACCTCCCACCACTACCACACCTCCATCACTACCCTCACCTCAGCTGGAAGAAGAAGTGTTGAGCAGTGTGCCTAAAGCCTACAAGACCAAGGCCCGTTTATTGTTGGACCGGGTGAAACAGCATGCCGATATGAGTTGGAATGCGGAAGGAAAATTGCTGATTCGAAACCAAGTGGTACCGGGGTCTCATATGACCGATTTGATCAACGATATGGTGCGTTCTCGCAAACACTCTAATCCACCGGGCTGGGAAGTCTTTGCTCAGGGCTTAAAAGACACGCACATCCCTCAAGAATTGGTAGGGAATCCTAACCGTTGGGCCTTTATGCAGCAATCGAACACCCGACATCAACCACCACCACCTCTTGGGCTCCCATGTCACCGCCCAAAACACCACAACAACGACGTGGGAAACCTAACCGAGCTAAGTCACCGCGACGATCACAACGCCCCGGTAAAGCACCCAAGGCCTGGGAATCGTTATAAAAACCCGGTGCAGAAGCCAGAACAACTCAGTCGTCATCATGTTTTACCTGACGTTGCCCAGTAATAGTTCACTCGATGTGTTTCCTGACAATACCTTGACCAAGTATGTCACTCAATTACCTCAACCGTTACATTTACCTGGACGATGGGAATGTGGACTGGTGGAGATTCAATACCCTTACTCATGGTACAACGTACAAGACGGTGAAGTATGGTACGAAGTGACCTACGAAGATAGAATCTACAGACTGATTCTCCCCCAAGGCCAATACGATACACCGGCGAAGTTCATACAGGCTCTGAATGCTATGATGGAGTACAAGACTCTAAAGCAGAGCGCGGCAGATATAACAACCCTGATAGCCTTGCGCTTCAAGAGAAACGTGTTCTTCGATGTCAACGTACACAACGACAAGAGCTCTATCATGCTCACCGAAAACGTGAACATAAGACTCAGTCCTACACTAACGCAAATGTTAAGGATGCCTTACAGCGTGGTCAGGGGTTCCACCATTGTCAACGGTACACATTTGATGGATATGAATGTAGGTATGTACGGACTGTACGTCTACTCGGATGCCGTGGACAGCCATATTGTGGGTGATATGAACACACCTCTGTTACGGGTGGTGCCCATTAGCAAGACGTATGGCGAACAAGCCACCCACAGTTTCAACCCTATCATGTTCCTGCCCGTACGCCATACCGATATCGACACGATCACGGTGGATATAAGAGATGACACGGGACGTCCGATCCCATTCGAACGAGGAAAAGTGGTGTTGACACTTGCTTTCCAACAAACCCGCTCTCCTCACTTCGTATAATATGTACGTGCCTTACCAGTGCCATACACCCAGCTATGCCGACTACTACAAGAAACAAACGGGAGGAGGCATGCCCATGTTTAGCGGGGCACGCATGCAACGAGGTCACGGATTGGGAAACATACTGGGCAGCATTGTGAAAACGTTTTTACCCATGGTGACACGGGGTGTGAAAGCGGTGGGAAAACAAGCGGTACGCAGTGGATTGCGCGTGGCCGGTGATGTGATGGAAGGCACAGCACCCCGACAAGCCTTCAAACGACGGGCTAAAGAAGCCGGAAGTGTATTGATCGCCAAAGCCCTTAAAAGACAAAGACCGACACAGCCCCCATTCATTCAACGTCCAGCCCACCGACGACGCACACCCCAGAGGAAGAAGAGCTCCCCGAACAAGAAGAGACGTAATAGGCGAGACATCTTCGCATAATGGCCTTCATTCACTCCGAGTCCTGTCCGTCTACCAACAGTGAATTGGATTTGTGGACTGTTCCACCCACCCAAACCAGTGTAGCTGAAGGACGTTGGGTAGAACATCGACCCCTGGCTAGCCTGACGGGGATGGGTCCCGTGGAATTTACCATTGAAAACAAAGATACGGCCTACCTGGATTTAGCCCACTCCTACTTGTACGTCAAAGCCAAAATAACGAACAAGGACGGGACGAATCTGGAGGACAAATTGGAAGTAGGCCCGGTGAATCTTTGGCTGCACTCCTTGTTCCAACAGGTAGATATAAGTCTGAACGATAGACTGATCAGTGCGTCCACTAATACCTACCCGTACCGAGCCTACCTGGAGACGCTGTTGTCCTACGGTACTGATGCCAAAACATCACACTTACAAGCTGCGCTGTACTTCAGGGATATGCCCGGATACCATGACAACCTACACGGTGGCAATAGTGGGTTCGTCACACGCAAAAAAATGACAGCCGAAAGCAAGTCCGTCGATATGATGGGACGACTGCACGCCGATCTGTTCATGCAAGACCGCTACATGATGAACGGTGTATCCATCAAGATCAAGTTGATCCGGTCCTTACCCGCGTTCGCCTTATTGGCCAGTGCAGAGGGAGATCCCCATTACAACATCGTCATTGAAGATGCAGCCCTGTTTGTCCGTACGGTAGATTTGCAACAGGGTGTGTTGCTGAGTCACATGCAAGCCTTAGCGAAAAAACCAGCCCAGTATCCCATACGACGCGTACAGACCAAGGTGTTCTCTGTACCAAAAGGTACGATGATGGCCAACAGAGAAAATTTATTTCTAGGGGATCTGCCTAAACGTCTTACCCTGGCGTGTGTGACCAACACCGGATTCAATGGAAATTGGCCTGAGAATCCCTTCAAATTTGAACATTTCAACATCAACTTTGTGGCACTGCACGTGGCCGGTCATCAAATTCCAGCCCGGCCCTTACAACCGGACTTTACTAGCGGAAACTATGTGCGGACCTACCTGAACCTATTTACAGCTACAGGACAAAACAACCAGGACGAAGGCAATACCATCAGTCGACAAGACTTTAGCCATGGGTACACATTGTTCGCCTTTGACCTCACCTCCACCTTGGAACACGATCATCAACTGGCTTTGCTGAAGAAAGGAAACCTACGGTTGGAACTGCGTTTCTCCAAACCTCTAGACAGCACCATTAACGTGATTTGCTACGCCGAGTTTGATAACATCATCAGCGTGGATGAGCAAAGAAACGTGCTGTGTGACTACGCCAGCTAGAGAATGGATACAGAACAGCTGATGGACATACTCCAGCGAGATCCCAAGATCCCCTTTCGAGGTGTGTTTCCCACCCACTCCACCACTCCAGCAGCCTACATCCTAAATACAGACCCGAGGAGTCGACCCGGTGAACATTGGATAGCTGTGTACGTGGACACCCTAGGCCAAGGCGAATACTTTGATTCCTACGGACTTGCACCCCTCCATGCCGATTTGGTGAAATTCATGGACGTCTCTACTACAGAGTGGCGTTGGAATACGCAAAGATTACAAGGACCCTTGAGTAGTGTGTGCGGACAGTACTGTGTGTTTTATCTCACTCACCGGAGTAGAGGACATTCTATGCCAACCATTGTACATATGTTTGATGATTATTGTCAAGCCGAAGACCGTGATGTCCTCGTCTATGACTGGACGGCCTCTCGTTTTAATGTGCATGCTCCATTTCTCTGGTTAACTTAAAAAAAAATGTACTGCGCGCGCATCTTGTTTTATTATTGTTATGACGTTGTTGTTCTGACGTTGAATAAATTGATGAAAAAACACAATGATGATGGGCTTTGACTTTCTCTTTTTTTTTTATTTAAGTCAACAAGCAAGGATTAGACTATACAAATAGAATACAGGGTACAAAATATAGTAGGGTATGTACACATAGAATAGTAGTGGTATATACAAAAAAAGTTCTGCCAGGAGTAGGATTCGAACCCACGACAGCAATTGCTGACCAGCACTTAGGACTGGCGCCTTAGACCACTCGGCCATCCTGACTTTTACATTTGTGTATCAACAGTTAGTGTTCGACATTTTTACAAGTCCAAGTATGTAGTGCTCACACCGTCGGCCAATACTTTTCGTTTGGGATAAAAGAAAGTAAAGGCGTCTCGTTGCTGGATATAGGTGCGCATCTGGTGGTCCACCACACGGAATCCTCGGTTAGTGCCACTCGCACTGGCCTGGCTTTGCAATACACCCAGGTAGAGAGCTTTGTCTATGTTGGGATCGCGCCGGCTCACTCCTTTGCAGCTAAACTTATCCTCTCCACCGTCTCCTCCGTAACAGTAGTAGGTCTTGGAGGAGAGCGCGATCATAGCATCCCCACTCCACGCCAGCTTGAAGAGCCCGGGTGTCCGCTTATCGTAGGTGTAGTGATCGCGTCGGGGAAGCCACTCGTCCCGTTCCGCCTCATATTGCACCCGTAACTCGGGTTTGACGAGAGACTCCCAGTCCGGGTGGGAAACGGCCATGTAGGCCGAATCTGTGTCCATTTCCATGAGTTGCCAGTCTGAGGGGTGAAAATACACACCCATAAAATCATAGATGAATTCCAGCATTCCACCAGTTTGGCCACCTGGTAGACCATACATCCAATCTGGAGCGGCAGGTTATAGGTGATAGTCTTCTTGGCTGACGTCACTTCGTAGGTGTCGTCATCGATCACCTCCACGGATCGAAACAGAGGAGAATTCACTCTTTTGCGAGCTTGGGTAGTCGTACAAATGTTCACGTTGACGTGCTTATCCTGGTTGGTTACTGTTTTTCCATAATAACCATTCCCAGTGAGCTTCCAAGATTCAGCGATGATGGCCTGACTCGGGAATTCATCACCTTGACGACGGGCCTTCGTCACGAGGTCGGCGTTCTCGGCAAAACAAGCCTCAGGCACGTACTGGATCACCTGATAGATTTGAGTAATTTCCAAACCGTGGTTCATGTACCACTGCTTTTCTCGTGGCGATGTAAGTTGTAAGACTTTTTAAACACACGATGGCATTGGGCACAACTGAAAGACTGAGCGTACAGGCTCATATTGGTAATGAGCGAAAAATGACTCACGCCATTGTCATCGAACACATTGACTTTCATCGTAGCAGCATACCGTTCTGTGGATCGACGAACCAATTCAGCCACAAATGTACCCCCCTCCTCGCATCGTAATCGATAAACAAAGATATTAATATCGAACAGTGTTTCCACATCATCCAAATTCTTAAAGGGGACTCCACGGAAGTGCCGCTCATCCATGTCTTGCTGCTCTAAATACTCCTCCCAATAGCCATCGGCCACTGTGTCACAAGCGTGGGGGTTACACTCGTCCAGATGCACGGCCAAACATCGAAACAGACATTTCCGGTCTTTGTAGGGCCCCTTAGCCCCTCCTGTTAATCCATTCAGACCTTTTCGATGAAACAACCACGGGGGAAGTTGTACAGGAGCACCGATCGGGTGATCTCGCATTTTCGTGACGAAAAATGTAACGTTAGTGACCATTTCCACAAGCCATTGGGTATTGGGGCGTTGCAACCGAGTCCATTCCAATGGATCCAACGTAGTCAATTGGTCGATGAGTGGCTCCAGAGAAATCGCATCCGTCACAGTGAACGGCTGATCAAACACATAGGTATTATTGCTGGGATAGAAATACCGCAGTTGGTCCGTCTCTTTGTGCCGTAAGATATACCCAAATGTGACATTCAACTTATAGGCTGTCACCTGATCTTTGAAAATGTTCTCGGCATATGTAGTGAGATACGTGAGGTCCTCCAGCCGAAAATTGTATAAGTCCAAAAGACGACGATCACGGTGAAAACAATGGCGTATGGTAGCCCAGTGTCGTTGATAAATGGCCCTGACACGCGCATCTTGAGGCAAGACTTCAACCGGAGGTGCTGCTGGGTCGAAGGGAAAATCTTCTCCACGTCTCATGCTTTTCGTCTCATACAAGCGGATAGGCAAGCAAGGCAGGGATGCAGGCAGGCAGGCAGGCAGGAGACAGGTCAGGTCAGGTAAGTCAGATTGAATACACCCCTTTCCCTAAAAATGGACTCCTTTTATACGTTTTGCATGTGGGTTTCAAAATGGTGGACAACCACAGGCCGCCATTTTGAAACACACAAACAAGCCGCCATTTTGAAAACGACCACCCCTAACACACACAAACAAGCCACCATTTTGAAAAAACCCAAAGACCTCATTTGCATATTTTCAGGTACAACAAGGCCACCATTTTGAAACCGACCACCCCTAACACACACAAACAAGCCACCATTTTGAAAATTAAGCCACCCTTTTGGGAAAAACCCAAAGACCTCATTTGCATATTTTCAGGGGGACAACAGGCCGCCATTTTGAAAACGACCACCCACAACATACAAAAACAAGCCGCCATTTTGAAAATATGCAAATGAGGATGGGGGTGAAACAAGTGCAATTGTCCACCATTTTGAAACCGACCACCCCTAACATACAAAAACAAGCCGCCATCTTGAAACCGACCACCCCTAACATACAAAAACAAGCCGCCATTTTGAAAATATGCAAATGAGGGCTGGGGTGAAACAAGTGCAATTGGCCACCATTTTGAAACCGACCACCCCTAACACACAACTACAAGCCGCCATTTTGAAAATATACAAATGAGGGCTGGGGTGAGGCAAGTGCAATTGTCCACCATTTTGAAACCGACCACCCCTAACATACAAAAACAAGCCGCCATTTTGAAAATTAAACCACCCTGAGGGAAAAACCCAATGACCTCATTTGCATAATGTGGACAACTACAGGCCGCCATTTTGAAACCGACCACCCCTAACATACAAAAACAAGCCGCCATTTTGAAAATATGCAAATGAGGGGTGAAACAAGTGCAATTGTCCACCATTTTGAAACCGACCACCCCTAACCTACAAAAACAAGCCGCCATTTTGAAAATATGCAAATGAGGGCGGGGGGTGAAACAAGTGCAATTGTCCACCATTTTGAAACCGACCACCCCTAACATACAAAAACAAGCCGCCATCTTGAAACCGACCACCCCTAACATACAAAAACAAGCCGCCATCTTGAAACAGACCACCCCTAACATACAAAAACATGCCGCCATCTTGAAAACATAATCACCTCATTTGCATAAACTCATTTGCATCAACTCACGCATGCGCACACACCTCATTCCATCCCAAATATAAATTCTGCGCATGCGCAGTGAAAAAAACTTAACTGGTAAGACTCTTTCTATACTACTCTCGCTGTCAGATATGTTATATCGCTGATTAATATTCGAACACTGGCACCTGTATTCCACAAAATGCACACCCCTCCATCGAGAGGACAATACGCATCTATTAGCTTGCCAATGTGTTAATATGTCGCAGGATTACGTATATTAAATTCAACTTTTTAATAATGAACCAAAAGCGTTTGCAGGAGTAACAGGCCAAAACAGAGGGGAAATAATTAATACCTTGTGTAGCTCAATGGAAATTTGGGTTCTTACATTCTGGAGACATCCTGATGATTATCCCTTGATAAAACGCGCCACGTTGCATTTTATCTTGCACCATACAACCGTTTTTAATAGTGTCTCATGAACAATATGGAATAAATGCTCCCCAGACATGCGCACTTTGGTAAACGAAAAATCGACGCGCGACGCAATTGTCCGTCGCGCATCGTCTTTTTGAAAGGCGACGCGCGACGGAAAAAGTCGACGTCGCGTTTTGAAAGGCGACGTCGCCCTCTCCGGCGTGCGTCGACTGTTACAATGTTAAGAAATAGGGCAAAAGTCGACGACGACTTGAAACACGACGTCGAGTTTTGGCCTATCTCTTTAACATTGTAAAAGTCGACGCGCGACGCGCGGGCGACGTCGCCTTCTAAAACGCGACGTCGACTTTTCGCGTCGCGCGTCTAGTTTTGCAAGTCGACGCGCGAGATTAACTTGGCACAAATAGAACACCATAAATATCTCATATCTCAATCGAACGACCGTGTTCCCATGAGAATAACAGGAGCAAAAGTCAAGCAGGCATCGAATACTTGCAATGAATTCAAACAAGCTAATAATTTATCAATCAAATTCTTTAGGAGAATAACATTCCGGTGACTTGGCCATGCGTTGATTGTAGATTTTAAAATGGCCACAATTAAGGTATATTGTTATATAAGAACGCTGGTGATTAATGGTTCGTTTCTCGTAACCAACAATCATCTTTATTTTGAGGGCAAATAATTTATTCCATGAGGGATTTACATTTTCATGAGTAAAACTTACTCATTTTCTTCAGATTTGTATGCAATTGGTTTGCAAGTTAATAATTACCAATTATTGCACTCAGCATGTGTGTTTTTACAAGCAAGGTTACGAGAAACAAAAAATTTAATTAACAGTGGATAACTATGTACAAACTACCCCTAGATGCGGGTTGAACGAGCTCAGACGAAACGTGTATCAGTGAATTTGCACGGTACTGAACGTATTTTTTATCATTTTGTGATATTTACCCCCAAATTTGAGAAAACTGAAAAAAATAGATAGCCTGACGAACTAATAAAACTTCACAGAATCGATATGATTGGCTGAATTTTCCTCTCATTTCTCTGACAGACCAATGAAAATTAACTTCGAAAATATGAATTGACCAATCAATTTACAAATGGAAAATATCCCATAATGCAGTGCTGCTTATAAAAAAACCTCGAGCTCCTTTGTGACGTTCATTGAAACATTCCAGTGATTGGAGAGGAAAACCAAGAACACCTTCAACAAAAAAAAGAAGTAGAAATTATTGCATACGAGGCATATATAAACATAGTATTTATTCAAAGTAATATCGGTCTCAGAAATATACGAATGATAATATGTTCTAGTACTATATTTTATTCTGACTTTATATGTACATGGATATACATCAAGGATTTCCTTAAGTTAAGTGACGAAGAGGCATTTTGCTTCCTCCTCCAACACCCGCAAGTGGTTAAATTTACTGCCAGAAGCTGCTATAGGATCCTGTTGAGACGTCGAAATTTTAATTATGTCTAACATGCATGTATCATCTCTCATAACTCTTGTTGAGTGGTGCACATATAGAACTGTTTTTATTTTATATATTTTTGTATATGTGCGGTGAGATGTAAATAAAATTTTTACTACTACTACTACATCAAGGAGAACAGGGGCCTAACTGCCACTATGGACCACGTCATAAAAACAAAATCTGCAGTGAGATATAGAAATGCTAACTACTCAGCTAATTGGATAATCTAATAAACAATATAAACTTGATTAATTCCGTGAAAAATAAACCATGCTCTCGTAAGACCAATCTAGTAGAGCCACAAAATCAACCACCCAACATGCTCTCTTTACGTCAACTGTATTTGCTGCACGGATACTGTGAGAAAGTTGATTCATTTTAGTGCGCATGATTCGTCCTTGCCCTAGAATGTAAACTTTCCCACACTAAACGTGCCTCTGATATACATTGAGTACCTCTTACGTAACCGGCTACTGATAATGTCGACGACCTCTCTTAACATATATTATTCTTCGATGAAAATCAGTTCTCACAAGCGCACAATCCATCGAAAGAAGACGAGGTTAAATATTTCCCTTCTGGAATTCAGTCCAGTAAAGTACGAATCTGAGCAATCTAGGTAAACCAAGATGGTAAATCAGGGGAATACCATCTAGACGTAACGCTATGAAAACTTCGTGCGAATTGTTCGCCGATATTATACGAGATCCCATATTAGGCCAATCACGGCAATTTCTACCCTCTTTCTTCGACAATGATTGACTTTTAATTGTCGGAGATTAACATCTTTGCACTGCACAATCTTTTGGTATTTTCTATCTCCTAACAAAACCAGACCTTTCGGCGGGAGTAAACTCTTTGATCTTTACGGTTTCCCACGCACACTGTTTGGAAATGATGCCATATTTCGTCTTCACGAATCTGAGCAATCTAGGTAAACCAAGATGGTAAATCAGGCGAATACCATCTAAACGTAACGCTACGAAAACTTCGTGCGAATTGTTCGCCGATATTATACGAGAATCCATATCAATCACGGCAATTACCCTCTTTCTTCGACAATGATTGACTTTTAATTGTCGGAGATCAACATCTTCGCACTGCACAATATTTTGGTATTTTCTATCTCCTAACAAAGCCAGACCTTTCGGCGGTAGCAAACTCTTTGATCTTTACGGTTTCCCACGCACACTGTTTGAAAATGATGCTATATTTGGATACTGTTTCACGTGCTACCGTGTGTAATTACTGCAGGCGTGATTTTGAAATTGTTACACCCAGTTATCCACCTTATTGGCTAACAAAAGTAATTTCAAATGCTCACGGGATATTAGGGCTGAATTCAGATATAATATTCCGTGATATTGTATCTGAGTTTACTGAGATTGGAATTTGTGTAACGTTACTGGGTTTTTTAATAACAAGCGACCGGAGCGATACTGTAAACAATAACAAAGATAATTTTCAAACAACTATACAATGTTTTCAATAAAACCAAAACGGCTACTAAAACAGTAACGAAGGTCTGAAACTGATTTTAGGAGATAATAAAAACAACAACACAGAACTAAAATTGAATGTAGGAGTTATCTCCCTTTGCTGAACTTTACAATAAAGTGTTTTGGACCGCCTCTTCGCTATCAAACGAAGGATTTTCTTAATATATAAATATGTTTAAATATGGCTATCGCATGATCCGGAAATATTGAACTTTACGTGAAAAGTAATTAAAGCTCTTCGATTTTTACAATTATGTTAATTAGCCAAATTCTGCAAGAATGACAAGTAATGTACCTCCGAGATTCAATTACAATAAAAAACGGAAAAGTACATACACACCTTAATATGTCATCTTGTTGTGTGAACACAAAGGTTTTGAGTTATCATTTTTTCATTGCCTTTTCGAGTCGTTCCCAGAATATCTTTTGTTCTGGGGGACTATCCGACCATACCAGAAAAGTAATCCGGTGCCACAGATTGAGGACAACCTTGGGCATCTGTCTGACGGGTATGTCCTCGAGAAGTATGGCTATCATCAGGTTGTCTCCCCCTTCTCTGACGGATCTCATGCCTGCCATCTCGATCTCATACTCGCCCCAGTCACAGGTCACAATTTTTTCTGTTATCACCAACAATGTTTTTCTACTCACGTTGATGGCATCCACGATGTTTTGTTGTATCGGCTGCCCGGCAGGAAAGTCTCTGTGATGAAGGCAGAGTTTACACTGATTCCTGCCTTCTTCGAGAAACGGTCGGAGACTGTGAACCACCCAGCGGTAATCTTGGTGATTGTAGCACACAAATCCGTCATATTCAAAATCGTGCGCGATGGGATCGTAACCGTTACGACATTGAGTGAAAAACCAGTATCGAATGTGCCATCTGAAACGGTAGGCCAATGCGCTGAAAACAACGAGTAAAACCACAACTGAACAAGCAACTATAGAAAAAATTATCCAAAACCGGCTGACGCATCGAATTTTCAAATCTTTCAGCTCATTGTTTAAGGCATAGAATGCCACAGTAGTTCCGTTAGTGACGGAACAGTTA
>JAVTVY010053977.1:0-30287 GCA_036873755.1 Hanleya hanleyi
ATTGGTTCTGAAACGTCTTGTTCTTGTTCCAAAGAGGGGGAAATACATGGGCCACTTAAGACGGTCGCGGAAATAAAGTCCATTATGAGTTGGGAGGGAAACAAGATAATTTACAGCACAATAGCTTCTCATTCTTCTCAAGGGTACAGCAATTGGGTTTGGCAAGATTTCCTGCGGGGTTCTTTTCAACAGGCGGGGCTATATGTGCAAAAGCTAATGGAATCTGACAACTGGAGGTGTTTTGGGCAAACAAGAGGCTAACGGGGAATTATTTACAGAACTGACAAAAGATGGGAAGTTACCGTATATAACAAGAAAGGTGTCATATGTCACCAGATATATATAGGCCTACCCATAATAGACAGTCTTATACAAGTTTTCACATATTAAACAATTCTTTCTTTTCTGGTTGTAATGTCAAATTGTGTTTTACTGCATTTCGAAATATCTTTATCAGTTTAGATTCGTATAACAGTATATGTTCAGTCAGTCTCAAATGGGAAGTTAATTAATTAATTCTTCCATGATAATTAGGCGAATAAATAATTATGTTAAATAGATCTACAACAAGGTCTGATACCGAAAACGGCTATGATACCGTATAAAGGATTATGATATTATGTGAAGGATTATATCATCGTTGGAAACCCTGCGAACCAAGTTGCTTCGTACGAAGGCAATATTATCATTATCCTCTAGGCACGACTCCTAATTGACCAGCAACTAAACGGTCATTATGACCAATTACGTCATAGTATCGGACCCTCCAGTGTAACCGTTTCATACACGAAGTCATGAAAACATATCACATATGTCAGTCTGTACAAGTTTGCATGGATATGCTGCATCGCTCAGATTAATTTCGCGCTGTTTCACATGGCAACCATGGTCTCTTGTAAATAGTTTTTCAATGGAACACTATTTTTAACCACAGAATATAGGATGGAGAAGATACAGGAATTCAACATACAGAATATCATATTCAATAATCTGACAGTTCGAACAAAACGGCCACCTCAATGAAGATTAAAGTGAAGCACTGTGATTGGCTGAATGAAATTATCGCATTTCCATTTGAAAGTTTGAATTGGCCAATCGAATGTTTTAAACTGGAAGATATCCCATGATGCAGAGTTGTTGTAAGATATCCCATGATGCACCACTGCTGTTTGTATAAACGATTTCTCACCTGAACTCGAGATTCCGGAAGGTTGATTTTCAAAGCCACCTCTTCTCTCATGAAAATATCTGGATATCTAGTTTTCTGGAAAAGTGATTCTAATACATCAAGTTGAGACCTTGTGAATGTAGTTCTTTCTCTTCGCTGTTTTCTTGGATTTGCTGAAACAGCAAAATGTAGCCCTATGGATAAGAATTGTAAGAAAAAAAAATCAGATAATGCATGGAGAGAAAGGATAGTAACTGTACATTTGTCTAACCAATAAGCAGTGAACCAGCATATCAAGCGATTGGGGTTTTTTTTAGAGATACTGCTTATCAATTCTCGATGGAATCCAGCTTAATTATTCACCAGTCATCCAATCGTTGATCATTCGGTGATGTTTCGATTAGTGGTGTTTCTACATTTTTGTTATATCTTGCCTTTCTTCTGCTTTTCCGTGTACGTTTCTATGAAGCGCCGTTAAAAGGCAATTTCCCGCCCCGAATCGTTGTTTTGTCCGGAAAGGACTTACGTGACTGGGGAAAGAAAAACTGATTCAGCGGCCGAGTTCCATACAGTGCAACGGACAATGGAGGAGTAATTTGAAAGCTATCGTAGACTCTTGTAATGTGCACGCATCAAATTTGAAGATTTCCATGCTATTTGACTTCACATACGAACACGTTGCCTAAAATGTCTTTGCTATTGAAATCGTTCTGTTGGCCAAAATAGTCTCTGTCTACGAAGATGGAGGGCGTCAATTGAGAGAGCCAATTTGGATGTCTGTAGAATCACATTTACGGGTCAGTTTGAAGCACAAATGGTTAATATTGTCAATGATAACCCAATATTAGTGTAGTTGATGTGAACAGCTATGTGTGACTTTACAAAATTAACGGGAAATCATATTCATTTAATAAAGAAACGAATAAAAAAGGAATAAAAAAATTAAACGAAAAATTAGCTGAGCCCATGTGAAAATTCCCAACATGTTTCAAATTCAAGGGAACGACAGGAGTGAGCTTTAATCGTTAAACTTTCTATTGAATGTATCGGTGAGAAAGCCAGTGAATATTACAATATGTATAGTAATCGATAGGTCATGACAGACGTAGAATCACGGCGTGAAATCACTGCAAACTGCCCGTGGACCGCCAGGCTATGTATTCATTCTGACACAAAAGATGTTTCAAGCTGCCGAGAAAAGATCTCAGCTTATTGTGGCCAAACTAACGTTTGTGGCTTCCTAGCCAATGGCGAATGTGACTATATTAATAAACATAAAGCGGAGGTTAGGCACAGCCGCCGCTACACGCTACCACCGGAGCTGTCGGCAGCTGTTTAAAAAGACATGTTGACTATCTTAATATCGAATTTATGCGCCATGTTTCATCTTCAAGCAAAGTCATTAGCTAGATTAAAATTAACCATTTCTCTTTGAGGTTTCCGTTTGTGTGAAAGAATGGAAACGCCAATCAGAATACTACACAAAACTATATCTCGTGTGATATTGTTTCAAGTCACAATTTAACTATACGATCGTGTGTTCGTCGAATCAATTTTAGAATATTGAGTTTACCGTTTACTTAATCACATTCGGTGTACATGGTCACCCTAGAACTATAACTGTGATATACAAATTAAAAGGGGAAAGTAAATACCATTCAAAGCTTATGAACATCCAGCTGTTTGATCGTATCACATATATTTAATTTTAACAATGCGGTATGAATGAGTATATGGTATTCGAATTTCAAATAAAGCATTATTTTGCTTATATTATGGAGTGGTGTAGATTGCTCAAATATTACTGAACAAACACGGACGTGTATTCGATAGTATTTCAGCAGTCTATAAATATGATAACATAGCCATTTGAGCCAGTACTATGTTACTTGTAGGTTTAATAGTTTTACAAACACGGATATTTATTTCTTATTATTGTCCATTTGAAATCAAAACCACAAATATTGTGGTAAAAAAATGTACAACATATACATTGTCATTCAAAGGGTTGAATAAAAATATAATATTTATGAAGTACGTGTTGTTTCATGGAGTTGTGATTTTTTACATACATGTCAACATGGTTATAATAATATAAAAATGTTTAAAAAGAATAAGATTTAAAATATATAGGATAAGCAACAATCCGTCCAAATTATATAGAAAAGGGTATCAACCTAAATAAAGCATTAAAATTTAGAATTTTATACATTTAAAGTAATTATACATACCGGACAATAGAAAAATAATGATCTGTATCAGATTATAAGCTTTTTTCGAGTTGTTTACATGCTAACTGGATACTTATTCTTACCTTGGTATCCCATAGCTGGATGAAGCATGTCAACATTGGGGGCTGAGAGGCTGATGCCATTGACGGAGTACGGTGGTGCTTTACCCGACTGCATCTGGGCCGACACTTGAGGGGCGTATGCCATACTGGCCATTCTGGCGTCTTGTATGTAGTGAGAATCCACGATGACGAATTGAGGTAATAAATCCAACCGAAGTGGGGAGATCACTTCTTACCCGAGCAACTTGGAGACTTGAACACTCTTCTCAGACTGACTGAACACTGAATGGTCACTCCGTCTGAAATGAACAATTAAATAGCATATAGGAGAGACCGGCCCAGAGCGATTGCGTGTTTCATGTATTGTTAGAATCATATTTCTCCGGGACAAGTACATACCTGGCCCTTTTGAACAATTTCTCAATGGATGGATCAATGACAACATCATTGAAGCGTAACGCGGAGTGACCAGACACTCCAACTCCATTGGCTACTCTCTCTACCCTACCATACCACCCATGGTCTCGCTCGTAGACCGCCTGAGATGGACCCGCCCCTCAGTCCCACCAGATTTGGACGAATCAGCCAACGACGGACAAGACTGGATAATTAGTAGAAATCAGCTTCCCTAATTATTCTCGCAGATCATCATTCCGATAACCTGCATATCTCTTCCGATCCAAGCAGTTGTGTACGGAATTTATTCTTAAGATTACACAAAATCTACAAGCATGCGAAATAACTATACGCCACAAAATGCGTTAAATATAGAAACCCCCCAAAAATTAAAAACAATACAATATAAATCTAGTCACAAGCACGTGTTGTTGTCAAGTTCTACGTAAAATGATGAACTCTGTTTACGAATGCAAGAGAACAAACCCAAACGAGCTCCGCCTTCATTGTGTTCCTAGTCCAAACGAAATATCACAAACCATCCAGAGTACAAAATACAGTTCAAGGGTTGACCAACAACAATTACGTAACTTAAGTATACACTCATAAGGGGGAGTGCATGTGTCACGTTTGACCGGTCCTATGGAATGCTTAGGTCAATATCCGGTATGTATAAAGTGTAAATATGCTATAGTAGGACTGTATTATTACAAATTCTGGATATTCAGTTCCATGTGGCATTTTACAGAAATTTGGTTAAAATATTTCTTGTCTAATTTCATATCGAATAATATATATTTGAATGTTCAGCAATATTGAATCGATTTTAGTGGACGACATTGTATAAAGTGTGCGTATACGGAAACATTCCTGCACAGAGCCCGGTGGTTGTGGCGACCATAGCAAACTGGGAGGGGAAGTGACGCGTCATATGTCCCAAAGGTGTCACCCACGGCCACGGCCCCCCTTGGCAGGAATGCCCGGGGTGAAATGTTGACCGGATATGAAAACAGCCCCAAGTACAAATGTTTGTAACAAACACACTATCAATGGTTTTATATGCATGAACGAAAACAGAATACACCTATTTCAATCAGTCAGTTTGACAAAATTTTGGGCATTGCTTATAATACCATCCTCCAGCCATTAGCTACCCTAGAGAAAAGGGTGCAGAGTACACATCCCAAGAATTAGAAGATTGTTTACACCATACAAACGCGTGCAACATGCAGCGCATAGAGCTATTGTAGTATTTCGGATTTTTTTAATGCCCATCTCAACACTATAAAGTCTCGGATATCGCCATATTAAAGTATACTTCTATTAAAGTGTTAAACTATACTGCAAATGTATACTTACGGGTACGGGTATCATCCCGCTATATATCGGAGATATTTGTGAATCTAATCCTCTCTCGCTCTCTGTACTGATATAGCAAGTACTATCATTTCATGATGGAATGTGTCCTACATGTATATTACCGATGCTCGCTCTCTGTACTGCTATAGCAAGTTAACTATCATTTCATGATGGAATGTGTCCTATATTACCGATGCTCGCTCTCTGTACTGCTATAGCAAGTTAACTATCATTTCATGATGGAATGTGTCCTATATTACCGATGCTCGCTCTCTGTACTGATATAGCAAGTTAACTATCATTTCATGATGGAATGTGTCCTATATTACCGATGCTCGCTCTCTGTACTGATATAGCAAGTTAACTATCATTTCATGATGGAATGTGTCCTATATTACCGATGCTCGCTCTCTGTACTGCTATAGCAAGTTAACTATCATTTCATGGTGGAATGTGTCCTATATTACCGATGCTCGCTCTCTGTACTGCTATAGCAAGTTAACTATCATTTCATGATGGAATGTGTCCTATATTACCGATGCTGGAATGAATTTCCCATTTTCAGAAAATTATAGTTTTTATTGCGACAGAAACGTGGCTGGGGTGAAATATTGCAGTTTCTAGGCCCAATGTTATTTGTAAGATTCATTGTAAATTCTTGACGACATATTCATTTAATATGCAGGGCAGAGGTGTGTGCATGGTGGGAGGGGGAGGCACTATTGCTGTGTATTTATCTTGAAAGAAGGAACTGGTCAAAGCAGTACGTATATTCGCAGATTGTTATTTTATTATGGAGTTAACATCACTGTTTTTCTCAGAATAAACAGACAACGTATATACAACGTGGAATTTAATAGGCTGTTGTATGTTTATTCGTTTAAATATAAAAATGCGAACGCATGTGTAGAACGCAAAGCTTATACACACATGTACTATAGAGATGCTGATCTATACCGGTTAGAGCCCAAGTTATCGTTATTGTCTGTTTTACAGCACGTATTATTTTCTTTTCAAAAAGTATGTTGAAAAATGATACTTTCAATAGAAAACTATACCGACTGGCGTGACAAGATCAAATTTCTAATGTTCTAATCACTTGGGTGTTTACAACGATTGTATGTCATTTTGCTAACAGCTGATGCGCACGTGCTGCAGCTGAAACGCTTTCAAAAATGTGCGATGTCATTTGGAAAAGTGCGATGTGATTTCGTCAAAGCCTGGACAAGCCAGTGTCCGGCTATTCTGCTCGACAACACAGCGCCCTGCCCGAGGTGAGAAGCTCGCAGGCAGGGTCGGTCTGGTCATATATAGAATACCCGTGGTGACAATTAACAAAACCATGCTGCTCAACGCTATTTCCTTTTGCCTAGACATGACAATATTTTGATCAATTTGATTTTCTCCAGCTCCATGTCCACGTGTTCCATCGATGAATCGGTAACCAGGTGATTAGTTCAGGCTGCATGAATATCGGTCTCTCCCACTCCTTGTGATTATGGTGGACTAACTATACCCCATATGTTCGCCCGTACTCAGTTAAATTGAATTCTTCGCTTCAAGAATCACACTGGACAATCAACCATCCAAGATACATGTATGAACAGTTGACAATGATTCTAAGTTTCCGTCCAAAGCGACAAGAGATATTTATGACGAAATGAATATAATATACCATGCATAACGATGACAAGTCACATTCTCGAGGAAGATATTTGACTATTTGATCAAAAATATACGGATTAAAGTCCGAGAAGACATTTTGAAATCACGTATGAAAAGAATGAAACAGATCAGATTACTTGGCAGGAATAGGTCCCATTGATGACTAATGAAAACAGGGCAAAACGTGAACAAAGCGATGGAGGCAAAAGTGACTGATAAAAAGCTTTTATCTTCAGAAAACACAAATACGGATGAAACAGGATTACTGGATCATTATTATAGAAACTAAATGTGTTACACATTATTTGTCCTTTCTTTTTTCCATGTTTAATTTAATCCCATTGTCTGTCGGGTGTAGATACATTCCGTTTGCCGTCAGTGAACATGGGTATAAAATAGTGATGGACAGCCTAAAAGGAATCACCAGCTAGCTCAGTCTAAATCCTATTACAGAAAATGGAGTCTTTCCGAGATTTTGAGGTACTTCAGATAGCCTGATACCCAAAACTGTGAGGTAGGCTGGTAAAACGGTTCTCCAAGCCCCTTAATTCGGTTATTGAGTTAAACCTCCAACACATTAAAAGCCCATAAAAAATTAAGTCTTTAATAACTAAAATTGGATATAAAGAGTTGTCATCCAAGTCAGTACGTAAGTATGCTTGACAAATTGCTGCTCAACATAAAGGCCGTTCCAGAAGCGACTTGCGTACACACACTTCACTCGAGGAGCCAAACAGCGGAAAATTAGAACGAATTACCAAGAGTCATTAATGTGGCCAATGAATTATTAATGCGCTTTCGATGCCAGCTTTGTTATTTGTGTTTTAAAGAAAGTTGTCTTTTGGAGGAGTCATTTTTCCGTACGCCCCTTTTACCCGGTCTTTATATTCCGAGGCAAAATCTTGCCCATGTGTTGACTCGTTCACTGGCCCCGTATACGATCCTTCCCGCCCCCGAGAGGCCTAATACAGAAAGTGATTGGGGAGGGAAATATTGTTTGAAATATTATACCTTGGCGGGCGACAGACTACAACCTGGGGTGATTGAACACTCAAGGGGCCCATTTCATGTCATCGTCTTTTAGTGTCGCGTTGCTCAACCGGTCTGCCGATTTCTAAACTAAAACGCGTGGTTGCCTCCGAGGAAAAATCGCAGCGAAGACACGATAATACCAACATAGGATAATATCTTCCGTATCTATTCATTAAAAAACATAGCATTGCAGTGGGTCCTGTGAGCAAATATGATTTATTAAATAGATCTACCCGGTCGTTAATTTCAATTTTCTCCCTTTAGCCCAACACGGCCTTGGTCATTGTATGCAGGCAACGTCGCTATCTGCTGCCTCGCACATCTCAGAAATTAATTTCGTAAATGTACGATCCGATCTACTGTGTAACCTGAAAATTACGCTGTGTGCCTTCTACATTGTCAATGTCCGCAACTCACAGCGAGGGCCTTATCGGCCCGACAGCCATTTAATTTAGCAAAACAGCACGCACGGAAGCCGGCAGAAAAAGGTGCAACCCAATTAATTAAGATTGATAAATCTGCCGTGGATGAACTTGAATCTTGTAGGGCGTTGCAAATCAGTTTCGTGATGTCACGGGTTATGCAGCCGTTCAGTTGGTGGCCGTTATAGACATATGGCCACTGATTAATATATGGAGAGGAGTACGGCACACTTCCCTTGCGATCAGTTAAAGAAGGGGAGGAGGAAAGGGACGATACGAATTCAGGAATTAATTTCATAATTTGCCAAGATGATAAAGTAAGGAGTATTTTGTGCGATATAAGGGCCGCTGTCGGTCATTGTCTGTCTCTCTTCAAGGCAGACAAGCGAATTAGGCTGATTTCATATTGATCCATATTCTAATATCCTAATTGATATTTTATGAAGTATATAGTATCCCGCGTTTCTCAATAATAACAAACAGTTCAATGATATGCTTGAAAGTAACGCAGAAGGGATGAATTGATGTATTGTTTACTCCCAAAGAGTACCCCAATACCCATAGACAAAGATATTAATACTATCAGGGTTATAAGATAAACACGACTGTTTTTTAAATCAGTAGAATTCCGTCTGTTTGTAGATATGGTTTGCCACTAATAGTTCCCATTTCCTCAGAAGTTTCAAATTTGAATGCAGAAATTTCTGCTAGCTACAGGAAAACGAAAGACAGGGAATAAAATACAAATTCCAATATTAAAAAAAAACAACAAAAACATCTACAACATTCAAAAGCACAATGGTATTGCACGCGAAAATAAAATCACAAGGAACAGCATTACATTAAGAGTTCCCGCCGACTTGTGAATGCTTCCAGTGCGAACTTCTCTGTGTTTTGCAATTAACGCAAAAATTAAGAAAACAAAACTAAATGATGTTTGTAAACTATAGAGGCAGTGGACCTATTAGGCAGGTGTGACACCTGAAATTACTACAATTGACCACAAGGTGAATTAACACGTGCATTAGTGGATTGACACGGTCTTGTTTACTAATGTCCGAACGTGGTAATCACAGATTAGAATAGTGCGGATGGGTTATCAGTAGGTTTACAATGGTGTCAAAATCCATCAGTCTACACACGTGTAAGAATAACTAAATGTCACTTAAATTCTACCTGTATATTTGCTCTATATCTTACATGTATTTTTAGCGGATTTTCGCCTATTATTCCATAAAAAGGTGAGAAACCACAATTATTATCAACATTTTAATTCCTTTTATACCTAATACTGACCGATTGTATATTTTATTGGATCACATAAGTTTTAAGAAGTATGTTGACTGCAGAAATTTAGAACTTAAATATTCGTTTATCAATGGAATTATATCGATGGTATGAAATATGATACAAATTCTTTTCAAACTTGCAAAATACACGTAAAGTTGTTTTGCGAGCGCGAATAATTTTCTTGAAAAGCATGACACCAAAAGTTAATGAGAATGTGAAATGCAACTTTACGTTACCATTTATAGTCACGTCCAACATGTTAATGTAATACCGGTTGATAAAAAGTTAATGTTAGCAAAATATATGATTCACTATTTTTGCAGCGTCAATCTTGCGAAGTGTAATTTATGTTCAACACAAGGTTCAATGTAATATTTATCTAAAGCTAAGCTCTTTTCAATGCTTTTAGTTGAAGTGTAATACAAATCATATATCTACGTCAGGTGAAATTTTTAAAATATAGCATACGAATCCTGGCGCTAAATATTCAGTTGAAGGGTATTTACCACACAAGTCTACCATCTAAACATTTACAGTTAAAATGCAAATTAACATACTAATGTGTAAAATCTATATATTTGTTTAAAGTATAACAATATCACATAAGTCTGTCATCACAATGTGTACATGTTAAATGGGAAATGTAACATGTATTCACGTTACACGTATTAAATAAAAATTTAATAATCATAGTTGGAAGTGTGCAATTTTACATATTTTTGTCTAACGTCTGAATATTTACTACTGAAACAGAGGTACATCCAGTGCAACATATAAGCCTAAAATCTTAGTTGTACAATATCACAGGTCTATAATCAAAATATTTACCTTCAGTAAGGGAAATTTAGCGAATATCCAGGCATGAAATCTAAATATTCATAGCTGAAGTGAATGTGACATATTTGCGTCTAAGATCTCAATGTTTACAGTTGAAACAGATTTAAGTCTAGCATCTATAACATTATAGTTTATGTGTACAGCGCAACATATTTAGGTCTATCCTTAAAATATTCAGTATTTAAATTAAAGTGTAACAAATTTAAGTCGGACTTCCGACTGAAGTGCAAAATATCAGTACCTTATTTACCGAATATCTGGTTTTATGTAAACAGTTGCGAAAAGAATAATCGAACGTCATCAATTCATATTCATCATCTTGAATGTGTACAGCTGTACATACACGTCATCTTTAGTGAATTTAAAATTATTTGTTCGAAGATAAGTTTAGAATTCTGTACTCCATATCAAGTTCGAACTGTCAAAACATTTGAACTATATGGAATATAACTGGCGAGAATTTTTGAAATGAGAATAACTCAGGCTCTGAGTACTTCATAAAGTGTGTTTGCTGTCAGAGTTTATGTTGGAGTGGTTGTTGAGTACGACTCGTCCCGTTGAGTTACATATACCCCCGGACACAAGCGCGGCAAGCCCATGTGAGAATCACTCATCATATCCACGCCTTTCAACGAACAAGACCCCTTGTTGGAAAGGAGTTCTTTCCACTCGATTTATTATATTTCTTTTTCATATACAATCGTGACAGGAAATATGTTCTGAATTTGATAGAAGGCAAGAGTCATTTATCAATCGATGTTTTACATTTTGATAAAAGCGTCGGGGACAAGCACAGCTAATGGTGCGAGGGAACCCATTGTGCATCGGTTTTCTGCGTATTGTCAAATCGAGTAATGTATTTCTTTGCACGGCGACAAATATCGAGATAGCAGCATTAAGAATAAAAACATAAAATATCCGTCCGTATTATCATTATTATTTTTATTTTTTTTTACATATACAGCTGTTTCAATGCACTGAAAACTGAATCTGTGTAACAGCTACAGATCTTGAACCAAAGTGGGTTGTAAAACTGGACGATGTGTGTTCGATAGTTCCCTCGGGAGAAGGCGTTTAGTCACGGGCGGCTAACTGTGGCAATAAGCCCTCGTCCGTCTAATTCCCGCCATTGATAAAAGGTGATTGCTGTTGATTAACATCCTATCAACTCTCTATCACTTTCACATTATTGCTGAAACCTGTCCCACCCCTAGCGTAATATTTATCTCTTAGTAAATATATTATATAAGAAAATACCAGGTCGCATATAAGGTATCATGGTAGAGGGGGGGGGGGGACACTTTCCTGTACGAGGACAGTTGGAGACGAGGAGAACCTGCATTATCGTGCCCAATTTAAACATTTGAGTTGTATTTTTGACAGCGTACTGGTGATATTTTTTTAAACTGATCGAAATATTTGTAGTTGAACAGTCGATTGTCCACTTTAGTACACAAGTTGCGCAGTATACCTTGGTGAATTTCACATGAGAATGTATATGGTTTCACAAGCAACAATATTTCACGAAGTGTCTTATAAGATCAAGAAGCGAGTTTACAAGATTGAGTGCGATTACGGAAGTTGATAACGTCATTACGATATTAACCCCAATCCAGGTAAAACCAGAGAGGATAGACGATATTAACTAATTAAGCTGTCAACAGGTATAAACTCTGAACTAAATATCTCCAGCCAGAGCTTGAAATAAATATTTCAGAATTCCAAACAGCTGTAAATATGTCATACTTACATAATTGATATGAGTCAAGTCTTTTCCGGGGTATCAATAGTCCAAGAAACCCAGAACCAGGAGAATCTTTCGGTAATAGTCGATCAAATTGGTCACGAGAGAAACAAAAACTGAAGTCCACTCTTGGCCCACCTCCGGTCTCTTCACTATGTGTTTTACACTACGTTGATAAGATGTGACGGAATCGGTTTACCAAGGTTTATGATTAACTTGAAGACATAGGCTTAACCTTGTAAAGCCGAGCTTACGACTTGTAAATGTGGATGTGACTTTGATTGATCACTACTGCTTTGGACCGGGGAACCCGTTCAAGTTATAATCAGCTCTCGTGCGCGACCAGTCTATACAAGTCTCGAGAACCAATCAGAACTCGAGACCGTGTCTCCACGTATTCTTCCGCACTAAACATGCCGCTAACAAAAGATTTAGCGGCCGTTTTGACCTCTCCTCTATGACACTTCGCCGCTCTCGCTTTTTAAAGGTAAACAGGCTCCGTGATATCAAACAATTATTTATTCACAGAACCTGTCAAATTTTCAAAAAGAAAAATCAGGTCGTCCTGGAGATATACCTGGGTATACGGTCGTTCTACCCTAACACCTTTAGCTAGTGAGACTGGCTCCAAAGTCAATAGAATCGCATTTCAATACATCTGATATTAAACTATGATTAATAATACTTCTAAGTGGAACATCATCTTTACGGTACTCAGTAAATAGGACGATTTTAGGCTTAATAAAGATTAAGGAATGATACAGCTCCAAGTATGTTATGACCTGATGGTCTGAATGTAGAAGCTTTTCACCTGATAATCCGTGAAATTAGAAGCTCAGTTTCCAGAACTAACACATGGTTTAACCCAGATGTTTATTTAATGCAGTAAAGAGAAATTGTATTTGGTTATTATACTATTTATTTGTATTAAACTATAGAGGACAAATTAATAGGCCTTCTAAATCCTTTGACCTCATAAGAATATACTTATATATTATCAGGACCAAATAGTTACACTTACTTCAGTCTTGGAATTATGAGAACAAAAATAGGGTTCAGTATATCGAATTATGATAGTTTTAAATCCAATTTTCTCTCTGTCCCAAGCTTTTATCGGTATATATACCCCCCACATATATGTATGTTAAAAGTGAATTTGAATTCAACTGAGATATATATCCTCAAACATGACATCAATCTTGCGAGATTACGTATTATTATTATAAACTGGAAATATGTAATACTTGAGGTCCAGTTATATATTTTAGAGTTATAGAGTCCTCTCTAAAACTTCAATACTGAGAACGAACCGTGTTACCCCCCTCAATATTATACGATTGCAAAATACGGTATATTATATGTACATACATTCGCGTCAATTCGATACCTAAATACGTGCAAGGTTATGCGGTTGTTTTCTAATCCAGTCGTATATTATTTAATTATAGTAGGCGCCCACTGCCCGGTGAAGTATGAAGAGGAGTACTGTTTTGAAAGCATTAACTCGAAGTATAAAATTGTACTTTCTTTCATGTCAAATATATATTTATATCCAGATGTAATTTTCTACTCAGATTGCCAGTTTCCATTCAATAAAAATTGTTCATAGTTAATAGAGGGTTAGCATATATTATCCCATATAATTTTTTTTATCTTATTATAACTGATGCAGAATATTTTCGGTACGGAACTTGCAATAAACAAAACAGGAAGGATGCATGGTGTGACATTATTATGTCGAAATGATATCAAGGATCAAAGAACTACCGGTACGGATACAGACAATATCGGTCCGGAAATATTGTTTGCATCTTTCAAAGAATAAGGAACCAGGGGAGGCCGATCAGACCGACAAACACAGAATACGCGGGGGTTGGGGCGAGTGCATGGAGACGGGGGTAGGTAGATCTGCTGGTGTGTTGTACGGACAAGGAGAGGAACCATGGAGAGGCACTGTAGTGTAACAGCGTGAAAACAATATAAACAGCAAAACACAGACACACACACCACCCCCCTCTCCTCGATACACGTGGTTTGATAGAATGTCGCAAAATCCTGCTGTGACAAACAGTTTTGAAGCAGTTCTCCTTTCCCTCTCATTACCGGGGACTTCCTGTAATCTGGTTCGTATCGGGGAAAACAATGGAGAGCTCGTTCACGCCAGGGCAATATGATCGGGCAGGTTCTAACAACTTTACGGCCGCGGATCTTTGGGAACAAAGGTTGAATTAATAATGAAACACTAAATGCCTTTAACATATTAGGACATGCAATGAGTATACGGAAAAGTGTAAATGGAAGATAGCGCACCATTAATTAGTTATTCAATAAAACTATTTTAGTTTGTAGTATTCTCCGGTATGTGTTTTATTGTTTGATATCTGCCTAATGAACAGAAGAGTGAATGATACTTATTCAGTCACACATCAGGTTACACAAAGTGATAAATAAATAATATATGGAGAATAATAAAAAAGTTAAAAAAATCACCGGGAAATGAAATCAGCAAAAATGTTATAGCTGTTCATAAAAACTGTTCCTATAAGACATCGTACTGTAATATTAGTATAGATTTGAAATATTATGAGAAGAACACGTGTTTTATAGAGAATGTGTGGTGTTAGGAGCTCTCACCTTCTTAAATGGCGATCAACTATACTGGATTATGATGAAGCAATCTCCGTTGACCTATATACATAATTTTGCTAAGTGATTAATTGTGATATATAACATGCATAGAGAATATCGTAAATTTTAATCTATGCAGATCTTTGTTATAGTCAGATAGAATGTATTTAATGCTTCGTATTTAATGCCTAATACGTTCTTTATCATGATGATCGGAATACCTTGGCCTACAATCGTTCACTTGATGCCACGTTCGAATCGTATCAGGAACTGCATATGTTCTGAATGTACGAGTTAGCCTTTCGAAGAACTTCAAATATTGAAGCAATATTTACAAGTATCACGCAAAGAAAATGAATCATATATGAATTATCTCCAAAACAAGATACGTGAGTAAAAGGCAAATCTTATCGACGAATTCCCCAGAAAAAAAGTCCCAGGATTACTTCTGTGCGAAATGCGTAGCAAATATTTATTATTAGTACTCTTTACATAGGTGAATTAAAAGACATGATTTCACAATTATTTTCGAGTTTCATGCAAAAGACTGCTTGAAAATAAAACTCCTCATCGATGGCGGTTGACAGTCTGGGGCAGGATGGATACATGCAATTCGTCACATGTCGTGCTCTCCGCGGGCCTGCATATAGTGCACCACCTTACACAGCACATCATTGGCAACTTTTAGCACGCATTGATCAGCATGCAATATCCGATACTGACTGCATCATAATTTCTGTGCATCCCCAGTATTCATACCATAACGATAATCATAAACAAGAAGCTTACCTCTCAACACTGGTATAAGAATATATACAACTTCCACAGAAAAATAATCCGGTGTTTCCCATAAAAAATAGCAAAAATAGAATTGCAAAAACTATCTGTTCGCGATAAGAATAAAAAATCGGCGAGTTTGAAAAACAGTTTTTATACATGAAGTGGAATTAACGTGCTAAAGATGTATTCGTTCGTTCTGGAGTACATTGAAGTCAACAACTGAACCCCTTTGATGCGTCATTTGACCCCCGAAAGGACAATTATTTCATAAGAAATAGTATTGTCAGTGTTAATAAACTGGCCAGTGTTAAGAGCTTTGACGACAGGAAGAATCATGCGGTCATCACAGGAAAATTTGGTCGTTTCTATCTTTCAAGAAACTAACTCATGAGATCTTGCGTTTTTCTTCGCACAAATCTCCATGGACGACGGCTATCACAGTGGCTTGGTCAGCAGTGGATGTCTTCGTCAATGTTGTCGTTAAAAACATATATATTTATAAAAACTAAACTGGTTTTCCACGTTTTCTTACACAACGATAGATATCATAAAAATGCGTATATGGTAGATAAACATATTGTATAGTAGGGAGGGGTATGTATAACGCATATGTCGGGAAAGCATTTTTATGATATCCATTTTCATCGTGGTCTATGAATAGCAGGGAACTAATTTTATTTTTTAAACAGAATAATTTTTTAACAACACCCATCAAGACACCCACTGCTGATCAAGCCAATCTCGGTTCTTCTTGCTTCTTCAAGATATTTAGTATAGCAAAGAATTTGGTTCCTTGTATGCTACACAGGTAAAACAAACACAAAATCAAAAGAGTGATAATAAGAAAGAACCAAAATCGGCTTCACGTTATGTAAAACCAATGTTCTAAAGAACCACGAAGAACAGAATGTTTTAAGAGTGTATCAGGAATGCGTATGCATATTATCCCATTCGTAACTATATAACTACCATAAATACCAAGGGCAAAACGAACTTGTGGATCATGGCAGCAAGTCAAATTACCCTCAGGTTATTCATAAACGAGTTTCAAAATATGATGTAATTGATGTCTGACATGTTATTCGATAATTAGCTTTCATTTAACAATCCCTCATTTAAAGTGCGCGCGCACACTGGTCTGATTATGTCAGCTCAACACAAATATGATATCCGGGACGCTCCTTGCTCTAAAAATGAAGTAACGAATCAGAGCACTACTATTGAAGCATGATTCAAATTTAGCCAATCAGTGCACCTGTTGGACCCCCCGTCAGCAGACTCTTATCTTACAGTTTGTCCAGGGAAGACCTAGAATGACTATATCAGATTAATACTCAACATCGCGGGATGATGAGCTTGTAAATAATAAGAAACATCAAAAATTTATTTAACAAACCGTATTTGCATCATGGCCATTGTAGCTACGCGCAAAGTACAAACAGTGGGCTTCAAGCATATGTTGTGACTGTGTTTCCTGTCAGAATTTGTGAAATCATGTTCCAAACTTTTGAAGTGTTTTCACAACTGTAATGGTATTTTTATCTGATCGTGTAAGGGTGGGATGATGAGACTGGTCAGCGTTAATTGTGAGTACCGCTTAAATATGAAAACATTGCCCAATAGACATTCTGTGGATTCAATTTAATCAACTCTGTAATCATATATTGGACCTTCTCCAAACCAGTTTTCTATGGAATTTTATCGCTTTCGCAACAAGTCCGCACGGCACACAAATGACTAATAATGGGTTTTGTTTGTCGATATACTGTGTCAATACGTTAATGGATGCATGCCAACTAAAGGTAAAACACGACCAAGTTTGACAGACTGAGACAAGAAAACAAAATATGTGTTGATAGTCAAATGGAACCTGCTATGTTCAGTTTCTACAAGTAATGCACGCTTAACGAACAATCGATTGCATAACGGCGAATAATCCTTTCTTAATCTTCACATTGGTCGCCATGCGCCAAGTTTGTACCCGCATTTCTTCGTCTTGTAAATGAAACTTTACCAGCCAAGGGTTTGGATTATCTAACAAAAATATTGTTAGGAGAATATTTCAAAGTATAACGGCTATCCGTTTTGCGTTCAGATCGGCTTAGTTATGTATGTAATCGCCAATCCGTTGTCTGGGGCGCCAGTAACCCATACATACCCATAATATAAATGTTTTCTTGTCCTTGTTTTCGCTGTAGCCCACGTGTTAGTGGGCCTTGGAAGCGATTCGTTTGGTTTTGTTTGCTGTCAAGCTGAGGTGTGAAGGCGCAATGCGCAATTCATTCCCAAGATGTGACGTGAAAAAAGATATTCAAGCAATTTTCTTTCCCTACACCTTTGATCAAATTTCATTAAAGCGACCAAAATAAAGGAAGATTCTCTATAGAAATAAACACGTGCAGTAAGGGTTGGGCTCTCTCCAATCGACAATGAAAGTCAGTACAACACAAAAACAGCAATAGGCCCCACAACATACTCTCCCTCAAGTCAGCCAGAACCACTGTGGTGAACACAAAACCAGCCTCTCTTCTTTTCGGCATAGATATTCAATGTGAAGGCTTGTGAATTCTTCACGAGCTGAATTGACTACTGTTGGACAATATACATAGAATATACACCTATTAACCATCGCCATGGAACTCTCTTAAATTATTCATGACTTTTCGAGAATCTTGACGGGCCAGGATAATGCGATGTTTCATTTATTCTTAACTCGGTCTTTGTCGTTCAGAGGGTCGGTCGGCTGGATGCGTTCAATTCCAGATGTAAAAAAACACCAATGCAATGAGTTACAAAATGAAGTCGAGCTAAAAACTCCACAGTTTATTCGGTCTCTCAGCCTCACGCTTGCTCGCTCCTCCACCAATAGGCTTAATTTGAAAATAAAAACTTGTAATCCGTCTTATATTGTTGGTGGACTTGATAAGCCGATCCTCACTTAAGGTGTCCTAAGCCCATTACTATCAACAGCGGCAATATTTCCTTAATGTCGACCGTCATCTACTTAAACCATCAAACGCCCAGCATATTTCATATCAAAGTAGCTTTAATACCATTAATTCTATAGGTAAATAAAATTTGTGAACGTCCACAGACAGTAATCCTCTTTTCCTATAGAACAGAGGAGTTAAGAGGGTCGTTTGCCGATTTCACTCTCAACTTCGCCCATATAAACCACGCGCTCGTCCCCAAAACTTCAGTATCAGTCGGACATTTCGTCTATTTTCAATGAAGTTTGGGATGTTACTTTCTGGCCCACGGGATTGGAAGTTCAGGGAAGGAATATACGGTAGTCATTGTGATCAGCATGCAGCGCTACGGAAAGCGGACGAGTAAAGATGAGCTGATGACCAATTTATTTAGGTCAGCTAAAATATGGCTCAGTCAAATATATATATATTGCTTGAAGAAGTTCGCTTTCATCACCCACAAAACGTTGAGTTGTGATTTGTTTCTTGTTCAACTCGAAACCAAGGCCCCGACGACGTGAACAGAGAAAACATGGTGGACGCCTAGACTGACAGTTACTGCGCCAAGGCCTCACGTTACCACTTAGCCTGTGTTTTCAGTTCTCCCCTCTCACAAAGGAGCTTGTTAAAAGGCTCTGTAATTTGAAAGAAGGTGGTACACAGGTATTTTACTCTTCTATCTTTTCAGTACCCTAACAAATATAGTTTGTATTTGACGGCGCACCGCGGAATAACTCGATCGAACGTGGTGAAAGGTATTGGAGACGCGCCGGGTTGACAAATACAGAGCCCAGTGTAAATACATCAGGCAAAATCGAAAGTGTACTCGCATATATTAGGGACTGAATTCCAACTGTTGAGCAAACGTGTCTGTGCATTGATAATTAGCGAGGATACTTCCGAACGCCGGTTTCTTTCTCCTTTCATACAAACCCAAACACTGAGACTCCAAGATGAAACGATGTGAGAAAGAAAATTCAGACACTGCGTTCTGGTGATAGCATTGAAGCACACCGAAGCCCGCGTAAAAGTGAAAAGATGTTTGGGAGGTAATTTACGCGGACCGGAGAGAAAGCCTATAAAAATGATGAGGTGCTGTCTTATCAGCTGGGAGCAGGCTCCCGTCATGTGAGACTCGTCATTGGCCAGGTAGATTAGACTATGTTAGGAAGAACCTTCCACCGACCGAGGACATTTATGTGAGACAGGGTCAATAAACTCCCGTCTCTCTCTAATCAAATGGCGACCTTCTCCGAGCGGACATTACCATAACGTGGATTAGCGCCGTATCAACCTTTACAAGATGAATTATGACTTTATGAAGAGAAATATTGCTAATTTCTGCAACCCCATCTTAATCTGCTGAACAAACACACACTCGGCAAAGGGCATGGAGAAGTGTTTATTTTCTGGTGAGAGTATTACATCAATTAATTTCCTATTTTTATTATAGCTAGAGTGATGAGTTTCATAGAAGAGACTTCCTTGACTTCTTTCCCTAATTATAACGATAATGGCTATATTGTGACTGGCACAATACCTGCTGACCACAGGACGAAAGCAATACAAAGACCTAGATTTATTCAAATTTTTCGGGTCGGCGACCAATAGAACGGACAGATGGCCAACTCATTAAAATTTCAGTTGCTTTTTTGACTTCAAATGAATAGATTCAAGAGCGGCATTTGTGTCAACGTCATGGGTGAATGGGATAAAATGCGGGCCACTAGAAGGACGTTACATGGAACCCTGAGACCGGACAATGTCAGTTCGCTTAAATTCTACTTTCAATACATGATCTGACGGGTTTGTACGGGTTATACAGTCTGTTAAATTGAGAAAAGCATCGTACCAAGTAACTCTGACCAACACAACTAGTGCATTGAATCTTATAGAGTTGAGGTTCCTCGCCGAAAACAACTCATGTCATACTATCTACGCCCATTTCTTCGTCCAAAACGCCAAACTTTCAATAAAGACACAAGCCTACAAAATGGTTGGCGGCGTCAAGAAGTATTGTATGCCTGCTAAATTCGTAACGACAACGAAGACTCATTATAGAGCAATATTTGTTAATTTCGACACAATGGAATTTCATCTAGGCTGTTAAAGGACAGGATGGCTTTGATTGAACTAGACATGTTCATCTATTTGCTCTGGCGTAGGCGCTCAGCGAGACGGCCCATGAGAACTGCAGAGATTGGGTATACGCCCGTTTTCACGCTCGGAGATACTTTTCAGCTGGACACGTTGGCATGGTGGAACCGTCAATTTTCCCGATACATAGGTCCCTTCAGAGTTAACACAACTACAATACAGCCATGCAAAACGTGACGCCTTTCCTTTTTATCTGTCTGTACAATAGAAATGCCTACATTCTTTATTAGCGTAGAACGAAATACTTTACCGTTAAACCTGGTCTATATTGCGATTCATCGATTGGACGCGTGTGGTGCATCGTTCTGCAATTATGCGATCTCAAGACTTCCGTAATACATCTGAATGCGGTTACTTTGTTGACAATTCCGTTTGTCAATTCCCTTCTAACGTCTTTCACTAGAGTCTTTATAGCAATGTATAATTGACTTTTATGATTTTAAGATTGAGGGTAAAACATCTGATAGTTATCTTTTCGTCTGTCTGCGCGAGGAAACATTCATTTACCAGCTTGCCTCACTACTCCCCCCACAAGCGGATATAGGAACGTAACGCGAGGAATCCCAACACTCATTTTTAGCTCATCTGGGCCGAAGGCCCGATGGGCTAATGTCATGGCCTGATTGTCCGTCGTCCGTCGTGCGTCGTGCGTAAACACCTTCTTCTCTGAAACCGCTTGGCCGATTAAGCTGAAACTTGGCATGCATATTCCCCCAAATGAGTACACCAGAATGTGTTCAAGCGGTGTCGATAAGATTTTAAATATGGCTGCCATGGCGGCCATCTTGAATTTGCCATTGAAATCTTGTCATCATTATTTTTCGGTAACTACTTCATGGATCTCTCTCAAATTTGGTACACAGGTTCCCCTTTGGGTCTAGTTGTACAACATGTGTACTTTAGTCCAATTTGAATATCCAATATGGCCACCAGGCGGCCATCTTGGATTTCCCCATGAAACTTTGTTATCGCGATTTCTCGGGAACTACTGAATGGATCTTTCTCAAATTTGGTACACAGGTTCCCCTTGGGGGGCAAGATACCTTTTCTGCTTCAATTCGAAAATCCAATATGGCCACCAGGCGGCCATCTTGGATTTCCCCATGAAAATTTGTTATCACGATTTCTCAGGAACCACTGCCTGGGTCTTTCTCAAATTTGGTACACAGGTTCCCCTTGGGGTCTAGTTGCGCAAGATACCTTTGTGGTCTGATTCGAAAATCCAATATGGCCACCAGGCGGCCATCTTGGATTTTCCCATGAAACATTTTTATTGTGATTTCTCAGGAAATACTGCATGGATCTTTCTCAAATTTGGTATACATGTTCCCCTTGGGGTCTAGTTGTACCAGATACCTGGTACAAATTTTCGGTCCTATTCGAAAATCCAATATGGCCACTAGGTGGCCATCTTGGATTTCTCCATGAAACTTTATCGCGATTTCTCAGGAACCACTGCTTGGATCTTTTTCAAATTTGGTACACAGATTCCCCTTGGGGTCTAGTTGTGCATGATACCGTCTCTGATTCGAAAGTCCAATATGGCCATCAGGCAGCCATCTTGGATTCCCGCATGAAACTTTATCGCGATTTCTCAGGAACTACTGCATTGATCTTTCTCAAATTTGATACACATGTTCCCCTTGGAAGATGCCTTTTCTGGTCCGATTCGAAAATCCAATATGGCCACCAGGCAGCCATCTTGAATTTTCCCATGAAATTTTGTCATCGTGAATTCTCAGGAACTTACTGCATGGATCTTTGTCAAATTGTGTACACAGGTTCCCCTTGTGGTCCAGTTGTTCAAGATACCCTTTTTTGTCCATTTCGAAAATCCAATATGGCCGCATCTTGAATTTCCCATGAAACTTTGTTGTCATGAAATCTCAAGAAATTACTGCATGGATCATTTAGTGTTCAGGGGGGACAACACAAGTTAGAAACTCATCTATTGCAGTTCTTTGGTAAAAATTTCTTGCAGCTACTTCCGCCAGTTACAGCCAGATGAGCTACAGTGCCGTGGCACTATCTTTCCATTAAACTATGATTTAGGATCCTGAATCCTAACATCCTAATCCTGGCATGCGAAATCCTAGCAACATAGTTACAAGCGTCTGGTCCGTCATTCATAACGCGTCGTCCAATAAAGAACAAAGAATAAAGAATCTCCGTGTCCATAATCCCAAGACCTAGTCCATATTGCATATGACACCATTAGCACCTAATTTAAACGAGAGATCCTGAAGGATCTTGGCGCCCACCATTGTCCGATAATTGTAAGCCAATGACAAGAGGATCTTTTTGTCCATTGTTACTAAGACGATTGAGTTGTAATTTTGTTTACAGAATTTCGAATCTGAGTGAAAAAGTTCGAAAAAGGGACACTGGAAAACACCAAGATATAATCTTTCTAAGTTTCAGAAGTTTCAAGATTTCTAGAAACTGAACTTATGTCGGTTGTTATAGTACAAGAGAAATGAGCAAAGTTAGCCTGAAAGTGAATGTACATGTACGGACGATCCTTCGTCTTCGTTTTGTAGTATTTTAATTTTATTTATTTTTTTGCATGTGTCATCATTTGGTACTGGAAACGAAGAAAAATCTCTTTGACACTTTGGCATATTTAAGATTTTATAACTTGGAACGAATGCTAATTCTGTTCTGTTTACTGGACTAGTTTGAGATACTTTTAAGATAACATGCTCGAAAATAGTAACATGGTACAATACTTAATACTGAAGGCATCCGGTCCGCGCAGTAATGTTGAAACTTCGAATTTGAAAGTGTCTGGATCTTGATTATTTCCCATGGATCGAAACATGCAGTAGTTTACAGTTGTCGAGTTGTGACATTGTGTCACAAGAGTGACGTCCTTCATGTAGCTGACCCGCCGGCAGACGAAAGGGTGGGGCAGTTCACTTTCAACTGCATGGACTAAATACATTTTAATTCCGAATTATTTGAACTCCTTGATATGGAAGGTGAAGATATGGATATTCTCTATAGTCATTATATAGAATATGCCCCACCTTTTGATCCACCAACTCTTGTGATGCAAGGTTAGAACTCGGGAATACCGTATTAATTGGATTTTCGAATCGGACCGATAAAGCTATCTTGCAAAACTAGGCCCCATCTGGGACCTGTGTACCAAATTTCAGAAAGATCCATGAAATATTTTCCGAGAATTCAAGATAACAGTGTTTCAAGGAGAAATTCAAGATGGCCACCTGGCAACCATATTGGATTTTCGAATCTGACCAAAAAAGGTATCTTGCACAACTGGGCCATAAGGGGAATCTGTGTACCAAATTTGAGGAAGATCCATGCAGTACTTCTTGAGAAATCACGATAAAGTTTCATTGGGAAATCCAAGATGGGCGCCTGGTGGCCATATTGGATTTTCGAATCAGACCAGAAAGTGTATCTTGCACAACCTGGTGGCCATATTGGATTTTCAATTTGAACCGAAAAAGGTATCTTGCACAACTAGATCATAAGGTGAACCTGTGTACCAAATTTGAGAAAGATCCATGCAGTACTTCCCGAGAAATGACGATAAAGTTTCTTGGGGAAATCCAAGATGGCTGCTTGGTGACCAAATTGGATTTTTGAATTGGACCAGGAAAGGCATCTTGCACAACTAGACCCCAAGGCGAACCCGTGTATCAAATTTGAGAAAGATCCATGCAGTAGTTCTTGAGAAATCATGATAAGGTTTCATGGGGAAATCCAAGATGGCCACCTTCTGGCCATATTGGATCTTCGATTGGGACCGAAAAAGGTATCTTGCAAAACTAGACCCTAAGGAGAATCTGTGAACCTAATTTGAGAAAGATCCATGCAGTACTGAGAAATGGCGATAACTAAGTTTCATGTGGAAATCCAAGATGGCTGCCTGGTGGCCATATTGGATTTTCGAATCGGAAGAGAAAGGGTATCTTGCTCAACTAGACCCCATGTGGCACCTGTGTACCAAATTTGAGAAAGATCCATGCAGTAGTTCCTGAGAAATCGCAGGAACAAAGTTTCATGTGGAAATCCAAGATGGCTGCCTGGTGGCCATATTGGATTTTCCAATGGAAGAGAAAGGGTATCTTGCACAACTAGACCCCAAGGGGAACCTGTGTACCAAATTTGAAAAAGATCCATGCAGTAGTTCCTGAGAAATCGCGGTAACAAGGTTTCATGGGGTAATCCAAGATGGCTGCCTGGTGGCCATATTGGATTTTCGAATCGGACCAGAAAAGGTTTCTTGCACAACTAGACCCCAAGGGGAACCTGTGTACCAAATTTGGAAAAGATCCATGCAGTAGTTCCGGAGAAATCGCGGTAACAAGTTTTCATGGGGAAATCCAAGATGGTTGCCTGGTGGCCATATTGGATTTTCGAATCGGACCAGAAAAGGTTTCTTGCACAACTAGACCCTAAGGGGAACCTGTGTACCAAATTTGGAAAAGATCCATGCAGTAGTTCCGGAGAAATCGCGGTAACAAGGTTTCATGGGGAAATCCAAGATGGCCGCCTGGTGGCCATACTGGATTTTCGAATCGGAAGAGAAAGGGTATCTTGCTCAACTAGACCCCATGTGGCACCTGTGTACCAAATTTGAGAAAGATCCATGCCGTAGTTCCTGAGAAATCGCGGTAACAATGTTTCATGGGGAAATCCAAGATGGCTGCCTGGTGGCCATATTGGATTTTCGAATCGGACCAGAAAAGGTTTCTTGCACAACTAGACCCTGAGGGGAACCTGTGTACTAAATTTGAAAAAGATCCATGCAGTAGTTCCTGAGAAATCGCGGTAACAAGCTTTTATGGGAAAATCCAAGATGGCTGCCTGGTGGCCATATTGGATTTTTGAATCGGACCAGAAAAGGATTCTTGCACAAGTAGACCCCAAGGGGAACCTGTTTACCAGATTTGAAAAAGATCCATTCAGTAGTTCCTGAGGAATCGCAGTAACAAGTTTTCATGGGGAAATCCAAGATGGCTGCCTGGTGGCCATATTGGATTTTCGAATCGGACCAGAAAACGTTTCTTGCACAACTAGATCCCGAGGGGAACCTGTGTACCAAATTTGGAAAAGATCCGTGCAGTAGTTCCTGAGAAATCGCGGTAACAAGCTTTTATGAGGAAATCCAAGATGGCTGCCTGGTGGCCATATTGGATTTTCGAATCGGATCAGAAAAGGTTTCTTGCACAACTAGACCCCAAGGGGAACCTGTGTACCAAATTTGAGAAAGATCCATGCAGTAGGTTCCTGAGAAATCGCGGTAACAAGGTTTCATGGGGAAATCCAAGATGGCTGCCTGGTGGCCATATTGGATTTTCGAATCGGACCAGAAAGGTTTCTTGCACAACTAGACCCCAAGGGGAACCTGTGTACCAAATTTAGAAAAGATCCATGCAGTAGTTCCGGAGAAATCGCGGTAACAAGGTTTCATGGGGAAATCCAAGATGGCTGCCTGGTGGCCATATTGGATTTTCGAATCGGACCAGAAAAGATTTCTTGCACAACGAGACCCCGAGGGGAACCTGTGTACCAAATTTGAAAAAGATCCATGCAGTAGGTTCCTGAGAAATCGCGGTAACAAGGTTTCATGGGGAAATCCAAGATGGCTGCCTGGTGGCCATATTGGATTTTCGAATCGGACCAGAAAAGGTTTCTTGCACAACTAGACCCCAAGGGGAACCTGTGTACCAAATTTAGAAAAGATCCATGCCGTAGTTCCTGAGAAATCGCGGTAACAAGGTTTCATAGGGAAATCCAAGATGGCTGCCTGGTGGCCATATTGGATTTTCGAATCGGAAGAGAAAGGGTATCTTGCTCAACTAGACCCCATGTGGCACCTGTGTACCAAATTTGAGAAAGATCCATGCAGTAGTTCCTGAGAAATCGCGGTAACAATGTTTCATGGGGAAATCCAAGATGGCTGCCTGGTGGCCATATTGGATTTTCGAATCGGACCAAAAAAGGTATCTTGCATAACTAGACCCCAAGGGGAACCTGTGTACCAAATTTGAGAAAGATCCATGCAGTAGTTCCTGAGAAATCGCGATAACAAGGTTTCATGGGGAAATCCAAGACGGCTGCCTGGTGGCCATTTTGGATTTTCGAATCGGACCAAAAAAGGCATCTTGCACAACTAGACCCCAAGGGGAACCTGTGTACCAAATTTGAGAAAGATCCATGCAGTAGTTCCGGAGAAATCGCGGTAACAAGGTTTCATGGGGAAATCCAAGATGGCTGCCTGGTGGCCATATTGGATTTTCGAATCGGACCAGAAAAGGTTTCTTGCACAACTAGACCCCAAGGGGAACCTGTGTACCAAATTTGGAAAAGATCCATGCAGTAGTTCCGGAGAAATCGCGGTAACAAGGTTTCATGGGGAAATCCAAGATGGCCGCCTGGTGGCCATATTGGATTTTCGAATCGGAAGAGAAAGGGTATCTTGCTCAACTAGACCCCATGTGGCACCTGTGTACCAAATTTGAGAAAGATCCATGCCGTAGTTCCTGAGAAATCGCGGTAACAATGTTTCATGGGGAAATCCAAGATGGCTGCCTGGTGGCCATATTGGATTTTCGAATCGGACCAGAAAAGGTTTCTTGCACAACTAGACCCTGAGGGGAACCTGTGTACCAAATTTGAAAAAGATCCATGCAGTAGTTCCTGAGAAATCGCGGTAACAAGCTTTTATGGGAAAATCCAAGATGGCTGCCTGGTGGCCATATTGGATTTTTGAATCGGACCAGAAAAGGATTCTTGCACAAGTAGACCCCAAGGGGAACCTGTTTACCAGATTTGAAAAAGATCCATTCAGTACTTCCTGAGGAATCGCAGTAACAAGTTTTCATGGGGAAATCCAAGATGGCTGCCTGGTGGCCATATTGGATTTTCGAATCGGACCAGAAAACGTTTCTTGCACAACTAGACCCCGAGGGGAACCTGTGTACCAAATTTGAAAAAGATCCGTGCAGTAGTTTCTGAGAAATCGCGGTAACAAGCTTTTATGAGGAAATCCAAGATGGCTGCCTGGTGGCCATATTGGATTTTCGAATCGGATCAGAAAAGGTTTCTTGCACAACTAGACCCCAAGGGGAACCTGTGTACCAAATTTGAGAAAGATCCATGCAGTAGTTCCTGAGAAATCGCGGTAACAAGGTTTCATGGGGAAATCCAAGATGGCTGCCTGGTGGCCATATTGGATTTTCGAATCGGACCAGAAAAGGTTTCTTGCACAACTAGACCCCAAGGGGAACCTGTGTACCAAATTTAGAAAAGATCCATGCAGTAGTTCCGGAGAAATCGCGGTAACAAGGTTTCATGGGGAAATCCAAGATGGCTGCCTGGTGGCCATATTGGATTTTCGAATCGGACCAGAAAAGGTTTCTTGCACAACGAGACCCCGAGGGGAACCTGTGTACCAAATTTGAAAAAGATCCATGCAGTAGGTTCCTGAGAAATCGCGGTAACAAGGTTTCATGGGGAAATCCAAGATGGCTGCCTGGTGGCCATATTGGATTTTCGAATCGGACCAGAAAAGGTTTCTTGCACAACTAGACCCCAAGGGGAACCTGTGTACCAAATTTAGAAAAGATCCATGGCGTAGTTCCTGAGAAATCGCGGTAACAAGGTTTCATTGGGAAATCCAAGATGGCCGCCTGCCATATTGGATTTTCGAATCGGAAGAGAAAGGGTATCTTGCTCAACTAGACCCCATGTGGCACCTGTGTACCAAATTTGAGAAAGATCCATGCAGTAGTTCCTGAGAAATCGCGGTAACAAGGTTTCATGGGGAAATCCAAGATGGCTGCCTGGTGGCCATATTGGATTTTCGAATCGGACCAGAAAAAGGTTTCTTGCACAACTAGACCCCAAGGGGAACCTGTGTACCAAATTTGAAAAAGATCCATGCAGTAGTTCCTGAGAAATCGCGGTAACAAGCTTTTATGGGAAAATCCAAGATGGCTGCCTGGTGGCCATATTGGATTTTCGAATCGGACCAGAAAAGGTTTCTTGCACAAGTAGACCCCAAGGGGAACCTGTTTACCAGATTTGAAAAAGATCCATTCAGTAGTTCCTGAGGAATCGCGGTAACAAGTTTTCATGGGGAAATCCAAGGTGGCTGCCTGGTGGCCATATTGGATTTTCGAATCGGACCAGAAAAGGTTTCTTGCACAACTAGACCCCGAGGGGAACTGTGTACCAAATTTGAAAAAGATCCGTGCAGTAGTTCCTGAGAAATCGCGGTAACAAGCTTTTATGGGGAAATCCAAGATGGCTGCCTGGTGGCCATATTGGATTTTCGAATCGGATCAGAAAAGGTTTCTTGCACAACTAGACCCCAAGGGGAACATGTGTACCAAATTTGAGAAAGATCCATGCAGTAGTTCCTGATAAATTGCGGTAACAAGGTTTCATGGGGAAATCCAAGATGGCTGCCTGGTGGCCATATTGGATTTTCGAATCGGACCAGAAAAGGTTTCTTGCACAACTAGACCCCAAGGGGAACCTGTGTACCAAATTTAGAAAAGATCCATGCAGTAGCTCCGGAGAAATCGCGGTAACAAGGTTTCATGGGGAAATCCAAGATGGCTGCCTGGTGGCCATATTGGATTTTCGAATCGGACCAGAAAGGTTTCTTGCACAACTAGACCCCAAGGGGAACCTGTGTACCAAATTTGGAAAAGATCCATGCAGTAGTTCCTGAGAAATCGCGGTAACAAGGTTTCATGGGGAAATCCAAGATGGCTGCTTGGTGGCCATATTGGATTTTTGAATCGGACCAGAAAAGGTTTCTTGCACAACTAGACCCCAAGGGGAACCTGTGTACCAAATTTGAAAAAGATCCATGCAGTAGTTCCTGAGAAATCGCGGTAACAAGAGTTGTTTACGGACGGACTGACGGACTGACTGACTGACTGACTGACTGACGGACGGACGGACTGACTGACTGACTGACTGACTGACGGACGACGGACCACGGACGAAAAGTGATTTGAACAGCCCACCATCTGATGATGGTGGGCTAAAAAATCATAGCATACATAAACATAGGCTAGTTTCCTGCAAGGGAGAAGCGGTCAACAATTTCAATGTTGCCGGCAGCAGCACACGAATTACATATTCTTGAAACTGCTCCAGTAAACAAATTGTGTAATTTATCATTCTGAGATACAAAGACTTAAACGTATTAACGCAGGTATATAGGGGATACCTTCGTTTTCTAGTTAACAACTTCCTGTTGTCTGTGTCTATCTGAGGACTCTTATTGAGGTAGAATGATCTACTTCCCCCTAACTGCTTTTCACACGGATATAATGATGCACAGCTATGCGATTCAAGTAGTAATCGGCTAATGTTTTCAATTGGCTTCAATATACATCCACACTACAACCGATTTTAATTTTGGACTGTAGTAATAAGCTTTCCCAAAATACAGCATTGCCTTGTTCGTGAATTCAGTGACCTTTTGATCAACAAAATCGAAAATGACGATGTTTCTTCTCTCTTGTTTCTAGGTATATCCGAAAGCGCAACT
>JAVTVY010053978.1:0-30460 GCA_036873755.1 Hanleya hanleyi
TTTTTATATCAAAATTCATTTTTATAACAAAAAAAAGAATTTTTGATACAAAAAATGAACTAAAAATACCAATATGGCGCACATTTATTTGATATCAAAATAAGATTTTTTGATATAAAAAATAAACAAATAAATACCAAAATGGCTTGACATACATGTATACGCCATTTTCCATCAATACGCTTCATCGCAACACGCTTTGCCATATAGACAGGCCATCGAAATGAGACAAATTTCAAGGTCACCAAAATTATTTTGAATAACAAAAGATATACGATAAGAAGATAATTCTTTATTGTACACACTAACAAGCATCAATGACTGACAGAGTACAAAATTCACATAACTATAACAACTATAGCCTACATTTAACGTTATGATGTAGTAAAACACCTTATCATTATGTTGTGAAAATGTTGTAAATTGCTGAATATTGCGAGGTGATATCCCACATAAAACATAGTGAAAACACATGTACTGAAACATAATTAAAATGATTAAGAATATGGATGATCTAAAAAAAATCACCATATATGGAAATAAAAATGTCCAATATGACAATAATATACGATACGTTCTTCAAACATGCCCATTAAGAGGCGAGTTAAAAAAAATACAGTATACATGTAAATGGATTACACATTTACAGGGGTCGAAATTTACACCTGTCTCTGACAGGTAATTTTTGAAAGAGACAGGTAGAGAAATAAAGTACTTGTCTCTATTGACAGGTAGCCAATAATTTTGTTTTTGTTTTCAAAATATATCTCCAACAAAATTCAGCCAGAACACCTGCTAATAAGTGCGAGTAAACAAGGTGTCATTAATTTATTAGTGTCTTGCAACATCTAAATTTGTCATTAATCTCGAGTTACATGTATGTGACAATTTCAACGATTGCCTGTTCAGGTAATTCTTGAAGGTGACAGGTAAACAGTTTGGTCACCTGTCTCGTATGACAGGTAAATTATTTTGAATATTTCGACCCCTGATTTACATGTGGCCTAGTTCTGATGTTCTAACTGCTGTGCACTGTTGACAGATATTCAGATAAATATTTACATTATTTACATTATTCTAAATATTAATCTATTCCTATATTACAGATTCCCTGGCCTCGGACACCTGACGCTCGGTGATGTCAAATATATGTTATCAGATCAACTGAGATTGAAGTTCCAGTCTGACAGCACATGAAGTCCGTACCGAGATCTGATAACGGTCTGTATTGTGAGCGAAAGAAGATACATGATCCAGCGATATTCCAGTGGCATCATCTACCGTTACACGAATTTGTGTTATAATCCTGATAATTTATCCTGGAATTGGTGTCAATATTTCTGTGCTCAGTGAAAACTTCATGTAATCATCGTTTGTGTGTCCAAGTTTGATAAATCACAGCTCAGTCTTCACCTCTAGGATACCCACGGAAAAACATGGATTATGGATGAGGATAAACTTTAACCATCAGGTAAGACAATTATTTTATATTCAAATCTTGTCCCAGAATCACCATAATCACACTGGATAACATCAAACAAAATCCACAGAGCCGAATATACAACAGCAAAACCACATCTGTTAGGAGGTCTGATCTATAGACATGATAGATACACACAACAAAACATCTCCAAAAACAGATCAAAACGTTACGTGACATCTTTGAAACCTAGAAGAAAATAAACATCCAAAATCCATAGTCAGAGGTCAAAGTTCCAATCCACAGTTTTTCTCTCACGTTTATTGTTGGCCATGATAACAACCGCTAGCCAGTCTGAGCAGATCTATAATCTCTGGGTGACCCTCACTAACAGCCTCGTCAAGACTTGTTCTCCCGTCATCATCCCTCAGATTAACGTCTGCCCCATTAGCCAGGAGTATACTTACAATCTCTGTGTAACCCTCACTAACAGCCCAGTCAAGACTTGTTCTCCCGTCATTAATATCCCTCAAGATTGGCGTCTGCCCCATTAGCCAGGGTATACTTACGATCTCTGTGTAACCCTCACTAACAGCCTCGTCAAGACTTGTTCTCCCGTCATCATCCCTCAGATTAACGTCTGCCCCATTAGCCAGGAGTATACTTACAATCTCTGTGTAACCCTCACTAACAGCCTCGTCAAGACTTATTCTCCCGTCATCATCCCTCAGATTAACGTCTGCCCCATTAGCCAGGAGTATACTTACAATCTCTGGGTGAACCTTACTAACAGCCAAGTCAAGACTTGTTCTCCCTCTACCATCCCTCAGATTAACGTCTGCTCCGATTGAGAGGAGAAATCTCACCACATCTGACCGTCCACACATAGCAGCCACGTGAAGACTTGTACCCCCTCCATGAGGGAGTGTTGTATTCACATTCTGACCATGAGATGATATAAACAGTCTAACCAAGTCAGTATGACCTTCCGCTGAGGCCCACCACAGTCCATTTACACAGACACATTTCTGTCCTTTACAAGGTGTATAGTCAGTCTGTAGGAACCATTCTATCGTTCTGACACTGCCACAGAGAACTGCTGTCATCAGTCCATACCTCGTCATCCACTCACGATCCCGGGTCGATGTGAGTGAGGCCCAATATGATCTCACAATGTGTACATGATCACCCTCAACTGCTCCCTCCAACACACAGGGCAGATCGCCACTACACATACAGACAAGATGGCGGTTATCGTGGACTCCGTGGATTAATTCTAGGAGTTTGTGGACACCGGACTTAGCTATATAATACAATACACACAGACCATACAGGCCTTTACTCTGACTGAAAGCTGTTAGTTCATCCGGTGAGATTTTTCTCAGGTAATCAATCCACACAATTTGAAATGGTTCGTCTTTCACACACGGGTTGTTAAATACTTTATGCAGACCCCACTTTCCGTTTTCGTCGATGACTTTCGTTGTGAAGATTCTCGCTAGTTTCCCGTAGTCATCTTTAGGAACATTGATGGCGAATTCCTGCTCTCGTTTTTCGTACTTGTAAGGACGCGCGATGTTCACAACAACATCACGGTTCAGATATTTCAAACAATATCCGAGATGTAGCTGTGCAAACTCCATCGTCACTGCTTCGTGTATGGAATCGTGGCTAAATTTGTATACTTCACACGTACTGGAATCTTTTCCTGTTGCCTGCACCTTTTCTAAATAAATCCCAGTTAATTTATCGGCAGACTTTTGCAGACCTCCTCGTGTTACATTTGGACAGTCACACGCAGCAACAACAACATCATTAATTCTATCTCTAACATCAGCTTTCAAATCCGACTGTGGACAGGACAGATCTTCACAAGGTATGCTACCACCGGAGAGCATGATCAAACAAAGCAAAGCATATTTTTCCTTTTCTTTATCTACCATTTTCTCTAGTTCAGAACAAAGATAAGAATATGGCCTCTGAAATATTTCCATGGTCTCTTTTCCGGACTGAGTGGGCCGCTGTCTGATTGAATCACTCATGAGCTTACAGGACTGACTGTATGCTATTGGATTTTTTAGGTTTACAATAGTTTTCATCTCTTCCGGTGTTAGTATCTCCCTCCCATCCATCATCCCATCCATCACCCCATCCAAATGTACTTGCAACAATTCACGTTTGTCGTCAACTGTCAAATTGGCAGAGGTGACCTCAACTATGTTGGTGAAAAATGAACAGTCTTTGAGATGCACCTTACACTCAACCCACAACGATTTCCTGGTAGCAAATACAAACTTATGCTTACCCAAATACACCTCTAGTGTCTTACCCGCATTCACCCATTCATTCACAAGTTCCTGCTGTAAGTATGATGAGCCAAAAGGTTCATCAACCACAAACAACATTTGCATGTCACTACCCTGTACACGCTCAATGCACCTTTTAATTTCACTGGGTCTTGTGCACATAATGGGGTGATGGCCTGTTGAGGGATTAGCAGACATGTAATGGAGGATAAATGATTTGCCACTTCCCGATGTACCGACCAAAAAGACTGAGTTCTGCTGTTCAATAGTTTCCTTTGTCTTTGCACAATGCGTAGTCACCACAAATGGTCCCTGGATCTTGTCCTTGCTATGAGAACGGCAGATGTCTGATTCGTCTGTAAATAATCCAGGTAAATGGAATATATAATATTACTTAGTCAATTTGTGAAAAATAGTTACTGTTTGGGCACAGAAGTTGAAATGTGTTTTGAAAATTACCGGTCTCTATTGGCTGGTAAATAATGATTTCCATCTTCCCAACACTGCAAGAGTAACATGCAGTCTTTCATTCTTAAAAATGGCAGGTGATCACTTTGATATTGCATTTGGGGTTCTATTATATTAACTGAGTTAAGTCCACAACCCTCACAATTGCCCACAGCATTCAGCAATTGCTGAGGTAAATGCTTTGATGTAATCCATTCACTTCAGCAATTTTTAACACGGTGCCAAATGGGAGTTATTTTGATTCCATGTCAGAGATAGATCTACAAGGTCTCACAGCGTCCTTAAAAAGGACACAACTATAAAATCAAATGACCATTTTTCCACAAAATCAAAAAACTCATACATGTAGATTAAAGTGAATATCAGGGGCAAAAGCCACAGTAGTTTGTGTAAAACAATCACAAACTGACAATGTTTTGGCATGTTCAACACCATTTGAACACAAATCGACAATGTTTTGGCATGTTCAACACCAGTGATATTAGCCATTTTGCAAAATTACAGTTTTTTTCAAATAACAAAGCTATTTTCAAACAAGAACTTTGGCGAAAATCCTGCATCTAACCCTGCATGTGATTTTTGTCGATGAGAGTTTCCCGAATTGTCCCTGGGGGGCGGAGTCCGATTGACATTCCCATATTAAACTAAAATTACATTCAAAATAATGTACATGTAAATATGAATTGTTTGTTTCTCATTTTTACCCCTCTGGCAATTTTGCTCGAAGGGTATTGTCGTCGTCAGGGCCGTCTGTCTGTGACGTCTGTCTGTGACGTCTGTCTGTCGAAGGCAGCTTTTTTTCCGTCTGTCCATCTTTCTTTTGAAAACGATATCCAGGCCTCACTTCAAGGTGGTAACCTGTTTTCAGGTTGCCATATCAAAAATAGTGGTAATCTATTTTCAGGTAACCTATAATTTTGATTAATAATAATATGACATTAGGTTAATAATTATGCAATAGGTTCCCACAGGTTACCAGTGTAGTACCAGTGTAGAATTCATGGTACGGTAACCTGTTGATAGGTTACCATCAGCACTCCTTAAATTGAGGCCTGATATCTCAGGAAGAAGAATTACAGCCAGGCCCAGGCATTGTGAATTCATACCACAGATGTATCGGGTAAAGGGTCAGAAGCCTATTGAAAATGACTGACCTTGACCTATTTTATCAAGGTCAAATTCTAGTATTTGCTAAATATTTTGAAGGATTTTTTTGAAGCTACATGTAGGGTCTCCAAATTCATATTATATATCATCTTCGCTTATCCAAGTCTAACACTACGTGTTGCCTGGGCTGAACATGCCACATTATCTGATCAGAATACAGGTCCATCTGGTGATGTAATAGCGCTATAAATATTCCGCGGTCCATATTAGGAGGAGTGCAATGTATGACCTCTTCAACATTCAAATTTGATTGGCTATTCCAAGGAAATTAACATCAATACACCCACCATTTGCCATATTTGGAGATCACACGGGCAGACATCAAAGAAAATCCTAGCTGCTTGGTGTTGGCAAGCTCCTATCTTGATTGGCTATATGACATCACATCAGTGACATGCGTTTCCCGGTCTGAACAGTTTACTCTTCGTTAAGTCAAGGTAAATGATGGAACGTTAGTGTAGTATTTAACTTGAAAATGTGAAGCTGATTATATATACAACTCGTGATTGACTAGAAGCGTATTCCAGTTGACTGACCTAGACCTATTTTTATAGGTCTTATACTGTTTATTATGGTATAACATGAAGAAATAAAGCTAGGCTTTCCAAATTAATTATGTATACATCTGGCGATGGTCTAGAGATGTACTGAAGATGACTGACCTTGATCTATTTTATCAAGGTCAAATTATAGTATTTGCCATATTTTTTGAAGGATTGAAGCTAGGGTCTCCAAATTCATATTATAGTATGTTGACTGACCTTGACCAATTTTTTCGAGGTCATATACTGTTTATTATGGTCAAACATGAAGAAATTTATCTAGGCTTTCCAAATTAATACTATGTATACATCTGGCGAATGTCCAGAGGTGTACTGAAGATGACTGACCTTGACCTACATGTGTATTTACAGGGGTAGAAATATTCAAAATCATCAGCAGGACATTTGTCCTGCTGGCCAAAAAAGTTGCCGGACATTTTCATCTTTGTCAGGACAAAAGTTATTATCAGACAAACTGATGTTGTTTTGATTCATTGAACTATTTCTGAGATTTGCTGAACCAGTCACAAATGAATTTCTCAAGCGACCTTTGCATTTTACTTTTGGTTTATCTCTCACATATTAACGTCCAGAGCTGTAATCATACCATGATCGATTTTTCTTAAAATTGTCCTCAAAATTTCATGTCACTGCCAGGCTAGATGGCAGTGATGCAGGCAGAGCTTTTGGGGCTTTGTCTGTACTATTGAGCAGTATTTCCGATCTTTCTAGTTCCCCTTGGTGACAGGTCGCAGAGTTTTACAGGCCCGCCATTTTGTCGAACACGAGGTTTCCCTTCGATGTACACCTCATTCTGTGTCACCAGCCTGCTTCAACCGACGGCCTATAAATACTTTCAACTGCCTGACAAACAGCCGAGATGTAAAGTGCTCATAGAAACATGGTAAAAATGTAGAAGGATGACGTCGATAATTCAGACCAATCAAAATGTAGGTCACGAGGAATGCCCTTTCAACATTCCATTCCCCAACAACAACAACTTCAAGCATGGCGAATCGACTCGTTGAAATTTGCACATGAATTCGGGGAATAAAACTAAGATGAAGTAGTTGCCTTTATAGGCAGTCTCATAGCAGGTTTTGTATTTTCTAGAGATTCAGGGCTGATAAACTGCGTCGGACAATTGTCCAAGGGACAATTGTCCAAGGGACAATTGTCCAAGGGACAAACCAATTTTACCGGACAGTACGTTTTTTTACCTGACATGTCCGACAAATCAATGTATATTTCGTTCCCTGATTTATCAAGGTCAAATTTAATATTTGCTATATGTTTTGAAGGATTGAAGCTAGGGTCTCCAAATTCCATAATACCTATGCAGGGGTCGAAACATTCAAAGTATTTTACCTGTCATACGAGACAGGTGACCAAAATGTTTACCTGTCACCTTTAAGAATTACCTGAACATGCAATCGTTGAAATTGTCACATACATGTAACTCGAGATTAATGACAAAGTTAGATGTTGCAAGACACTAATAAATTAATGACACCTTGTTTACTTGCACTTATTAGCAGGTGTTTTGAATGAATTTTATTGAAGATATATTTTGAACACCAAAACAAAATTATTGGCTACCTGTCAATAGAGACAGGTACTTTATTTCTCTACCTGTCTCTTTCAAAAATTACCTGTCAGAGACAGGTAGACAGGTGTAAATTTCGACCCCTGCTATGCAACTGGTGATTGGCTAGAAGCCTATCCCAGTTGATTGACCTTGGCCTATTTTTCCAAGGTCATATACTGTTTATTATGGTCAAACATGAAAAATTAACAGTATATACATCTGGCAAAGGTACAGACATGTGATAATGATGACTGACTTTGATCTATTTTATCAAGGTCAAATTTTAGTAGTTGCCATATTATTTGAAGGATTGAAGCTATAGGGTCTCCAAATTCATATTATAGTATGAACTGGTGATTGAATAGAAGCCCATCCAAGTTGACTGACCTTGGCCTATTTTTTTTCAAGGTCATATTATGTTTATTATGGTCTAACATGAAGAAACATATCCAGGCTTTCCAAATTAATACTACGAGTGCTCATTCACCCCCATGAGTTCATTCACCTCCATGGGTTACTACTCCACACCTATGCAACCCACCACACATTTGCGACCCGCTGTGCAGTGTGTAATGCGGAGTAGGAGGAGGAGGAGTCAGACATGCCACGGATTATACTAAGGTACCGGTAGATGTATACATCCAGTGAAGGTCCAGATGTGTACTGAAGATGACTGACTTTGACCTACTTTATCCTCGACCTATTTTATCCAGATCAGATTCTATTTAGTACAATATTGTACCACTGACCTTGACCTATTTTCAAAAAGTCAAATTCTATATGTTAAGTCTAAGATCTCCAAATTCATGTTCGCTCTGCAATTAAGTTAGAATTGACTTGAAAATTTTTGAAGATGATTGACCTTGATCTATATTTTCAAGATAAAATTATTTGATTTGATTATAAGCTTTTTAGAAGAGTATATTTAGAGCTAAGAATTCACTCATGGTCTACCAGAACCTCAGGCCTTGGCAAAAGCTGAACCCTACTAGATCACAGGGGTCAAAATTTACACCTGTCTACCTGTCAGAGACCGGTATTTTTTTAAAGAGACAGGTAGAGAAATAAAGTACCTGTCTCTATTGACAGGTAGCCAATAAATATTAATTTTGTTTTGGTGTTCAAAATATATCTTCAACAAAATTCATTCAAAACACCTACTAATAAGTGCAAGTAAACACGGTGTCATTAATTTACTAATGTCTTGCAACATCTAAATTTGTCATTAATCTCGAGTTACATGTACATGTATGTGACAATTTCAACGATTGCATGTTCAGGTAATTCCTAAAGGTGACAGGTAAACATTTTGGTCACCTGTCTCGTATGACAGGTAAATTATTTTGAATATTTCGACCCCTGGATCAGATTTTTGTTAATCTAGTTCTAAAAATACACTGATGATATTATGCATTGCATGATTGCTGGGTGTAGACAATAACTGATAGTCGAGGGGTATTGAAGCCCAATGAGCTATTTTTGTTCTTGCAATCTTCCTTCTGTCATGTCTGTCAAGATAGATATTGGATGAATTTTTATGACCATGTTCTAAACAATTTTGAAGAAATCACCGAAATCACCACCCTTTTTAAAAGTTTGTTATCGGACGCACAAATACATGTACATGTAGCCTATAGTAATTGTTGTGACTTGAGTATTTACCTTTTTATTTTTTCAACAGGGTTGGCTAACATTTAAGAAGGATACTCACCTTTTACGTTTTGGGCATCAACTGATGCTGTTCCTTGAGTCAGCTGTGAGGGAGCTACAAATACACACAGGTAACCATATTATTGTGATAATTTGCCCAATATGGTTTGCTGTCGATCAGCCATGTATGTTGTGATATGTAACTGTGACTAATGGAAAACTTAGATCGAGATACATTTCATTGGTACATGTATACGATTATCATGACATGACAAAATAGGACTGACGACATGCTCAGATTGTCATGTGGCATCCCAATGATTCCTGTCATCCTATCTATGATGCATTGACACCCTACTGAATCGACAAGTATGATTGTAGGTAAACACTGCCGGTCACATGTCAAATCACAGTCAATGGTAGGTTTTTCGGTGCTTTCGTTATCAAGCATGGGCGTGTGTCTGACCAGATGACAGTGACCACAGCCGAAAATTAACGATTTTCAGCATATCGATGACAGGTACTGGTGTCCAGTCATTTTTTGATGGAGAGATATCGTACCATATTGTCACCGAATGTAGGGTTATTGCAATTTCAAGTTAACAAAAATTTTAAACATTTTTGCGGCGAGAGGTGTTTTTCGGTGTTGGTGGACAGTCTATGGTAGGTATTAGCATCGAATTATAGTGTGAGAAAATCAGCACAAAATGAACACGTGGGAACTTACTACCTGCCTCATGTATCACTGACTCATTCATCTCTCGATTCCTTTCACTTGTGTGTTTAAGAGGATTATGAACCATTAATAGTTTATTCTCTGTCTGTCTGATATTACGACAGTCCATGGTATCATCATCGGATCGATCGACAGTCCATGGACATGGTCAAAATACGGTCAGTCCGAACTGACGTGAACCGTGCAACCTTGGCCAATGATGAGCCAAATGGAGTGTTGCCAAGACAAATGGTAGCTACCATGGACTGTCGACATATCTGATATACAATCATATGTTGCCTCAAAACATTGCAGCTGTTATCCGGCTTCAATGTGAAGTGATCCAATCTACAGTTCATGGTCACATGACAAATGGACTGATACATTCACCTGCAATCATACTTGTCGATTCAGTAGGGTGATCGAGTAGTGTCAGCCAGATTTCTCCTGAATGTTTGATGTCATGAATGATTTGTTATCCCTGATACATATTCCCAACTATAAAACACAGGGCTTGAAATTTACATTGAACTGCAGGACATGTCCTGTTGAAATTGTGCATTGTCCTGCAAGATTTTAAACACATTTCTATCCATTTGTATTGTGTGCAAGACAAAAACTAGCTAAGAATCATTTTTGTCCTGCTTATCTCAGACAATATTTCAACCCCTGAAACATGACAAAATTGTAGAAAGAAGCACATTAGCCTTATCTTGAAGGATATCAGACACATGTATATCCTCTTAATGTCTGCCTGTTCAGTGTTGCCAGTTTAAAGCATTTCCCTGATATATTGAGCACCACCAAGATCGCAGCAATTTGGGTGCCTGGAATCACTGGAGCATGAAAACCAGTGGTATTCCAGGATATCGGGACTTTGTCAGTCTCATTTTCTCATCTACATCATGCCAGTAAATTTGCATCTACATTTATCATGTCTATATCATGTTATCAAATTGGGATTCAGATGCACCACAGTGAGGTCATTCAAGCATTCATAATTTAATTCAAAGACCCAGTACAGCAGCTGGCCCTGGTCTGCTGTTTTTACACAAACGGTTAACACCATCTATTTTAGGTGTGGGGAAGCTATATCCTCATTTCTCAGTGCTGGTATATGCAACTATACTTTTCGCAAATCATACTTTCAACCATGGAAATATTGTTCCTAAGGGTGACAGAGATCAAGGACATGTTTCCATAGTTTATCAAGTCCTGTATACAAATGAAAGTTACATAATGTGTTTAAGCGGCCAGTGGCTTGTATTGTAATTTTACCCAACAGAAATGCAGACAGTCAAAGGGAGGTAATCATGCAAGATTAACTCACATCAGGGGGGACAATTCGAATCTTCAATTGGAACATGCTTTCAAAGTTACATGCTTAGAAATTGATAAAAAAAATCATGTTTAGATGGAAAAAGTGTGAGTATAGTAATACCATTCAGGCATACAAAATAGTTATTCTTTTATGAAACACCACAATTGGTGGAGTACCGTATAACAAACCACTGACAAACTGGGAGATATTTCAGATCAGTACTCTGACAACTATCAGTGTAATAAGATTTTTATATTTCTCCCAGTATTTTCACATTAAATTTTGCCTGCATCGAATCTAGTACTGTCAGTACACAATAATGAATCATCAATCCATGCACCAATGAACTACACAGTTGACAAGACAAATAACTCTACTTTGATGTTTTCTTCCTGGTCAGCATTCTATGAAAAAATGGTTATGTCAAGACATTTGAGGAAGATTTGTGTGGTACTGTAGGCTAGAAGTCAATCTATTCTACTGCTATTTGCTATAAAATCAGTACAAGGCACAGAAATTAGAATTCATATGAACTGGATGTTATTGACAATTATGGCCATGATGGCTGTTAATATTTACATTGATTAATGCTTTAGGAACATGCTATTAAAAATGTTGAAAGTGGATAATTAAGGCATCGCACTGCTCCATTTCACATTCATCATAAGACATGCATAGATGCATTAATTCATCATCAGGTGTTTTGTTGGTTTATCTGTTTATGTTTTGGTGATTCCTCTAATATGTCTAGTTAAGTGAAAGTTCCATAAAAAAAATCAGGGGGTGATCAAATTTAAGAGATTATAAAGTTGACAAAATCCTGCAGGGAACCCACTGTATCTTTGTTATTTTACTGATTTTAAATTCTGATTGAATTATAATGGGGTGATTGAATTATTAGAGGAATTAGCACTTATAATATAACTCTGATGACTTTTTTTCTGTTTTGGCACAGGGAGATGAACAAAGCAGCCAGATGTCCAGATATGGAAATGCTGTCATAGTTACACATGTAGCGCTCCTTGCTCTCCCATGCGGTCTGACTAATCGAACGGCCCGATTTAGCTGTAGGCAACTCCATGGAGCTATCCAGCCCTATGGCAAGGGAACAGTCTGACAAAGATACAGAATGCAGTACACCTGGTCTCAGGATAAAGGTATGCATTAAATTAGGTTTCATTTTGTTGCCTTTGCAAGATATAAATTTCACATCAGATAATAATATTGTATACACTGATATGGTTGTTGTTAATGGTTCAGTGGCATTATGCTATTGAGACAATTTGGACAATACAGACATTATGGAGGGGCTGGAACAATGCTCTTACAAACATCACAGATGATTCATTATGCAGTAACATCTTCATAAGCCAAGTCCACTATACATGAACCACTATACACAGTTTTGGCTGAAATGCCAAGGGTAGGTGTCACAATGTTGGGTTGTATTAAATTGGATATATGAGACGTTGCTGTTCCGCTGAGAAAATTTAGCCTAAAACTATCCTGTACCTTGTATCCTAACCCAAAGCTTTTATACTTAAACCTGGTATGATTTAGCCCAGACATTGATGCATTTCCCTAGCCATCTCCTGTGCTCAGCCTGGATAGGGAACAGGAGGTAAAGGGTCAGAGTTCGTTGGGGGGAGGGGCAGTTGAACCCATTGCACCAGCTAGAAACAATTAGAATGCCAAGGCAACGAACAAACGTTCATGGTGGTGTGCAATTGTAAATGTACTGTACCATTAAGACCATGTGTATCTAGGCATTTAATTTATTGATACAACCAAAGCCTTACACGTCCGATAGATATTACCTACAACTTCATCATAAATGATCATGGTATATTATGAAGTCTTTGTAGTATAAGGTATTACATATCTCGACTCAGCTGTGGGTCGAGAGAAGATGTCGGTTCAAGTCCGGCCAGAGACCAATTCTGTTATCATGAATCATTATTATTTGCAAACTTAGCAAAACAGAAATACAAATTCACCACAGACATAAAAGTTATATTCTGGTATAAAATATATCATTGAGGGTCAACCAATAAACAGTATTCCCCACTCCTTGGTCACATTTTCGAGCAAGTGACGGGGTTGATATACCGCCAATTATTTTAAAGTCTTGTAATAGCGAAGAGTCTTTTATTGGGTGTATTCCATGTGAATGTAGTACAGTCATTTATCAAAATCTTCCTTGTCCCATAGTAAATCCCACTATAACATTGGGTGTATTCCGTGTGAATGTAGTAGTTATTTATCAATATCGTCCTTGTCCCATAGTAAATCCCACTATAACATTGGGTGTATTCCATGTGAATGTAGTAGTTACATGTATTTATCAATATCGTCCTTGTCCCATAGTAAATCCCACTATAACATTGGGTGTATTCCGTGTGAATGTAACTAGAGGGGGGCATATAGCGATCGCTTTGTCCGTCCGTCCGTCTGTCTGTCCGTCCGTCCGAATTTCTTGTCCGCGCGATATCTCGGTTAAAGGTCAACACAAACGCTCTGAGGTCAAAAATATAAAAAAATAGTCCTTTCGATTCTGAAAATAATGATATTTTTTTCATAATTTTGTGCACTCTGGTTGGCGAGATATTGCCGTGTGAAAGGTGAAAATCGCTCTCCTGTCAATTCCAGCTGTGACGTCACGGAGGGAAGCCGTCTTGTATTCTCTATGTTAAAGCCGTATACCACAGTCGTATGTAGCTGCTGATTTCTGGAGATTTTCGGAGTATCGGGGTATCATTTTTTAAATATGCCGCGACGTTGTGTAGTGGGAGGTTGCAGTTTTACTACAGCTGACGGTGTTAGTATTCATTTGTGGCCCAAAGACGAGAAAATCGCTGCAAATTGGACGAAATTTGTATGCAACACGAGAGTGTGGAAAGAGGGCCCGAGCCAGTACTCGTATAATTTGTTCGGCACATTTTGACAGAAAGACATCATTCGAGGACATCTACAGCGTAGCAGTTGAATTCGGGTACAAACCAAAACTAAAGAGAACAGCTATTCCAACTATCAAACGTAAGAACAATCAGAATGTGACGGCAAAGAAATCGGACAAGGAGAATCTATCACGGACATCGGCTGAACGAACCTAGCCTGCAAGCGATGCCTCGGGCAGGGGGACGGCTGTACATGCCCTGCTCGCTCTCGCGTGGCATTTGTTGCTTGAGCACCTACAGGTTAGACTGGATGAGTCTCTATTTCATATACACGTTTAACCATTTGTTCCAATGTGTCTTAATGTCTGTATTTGTATGTTCAATTTTATTCATTCTATGTATGCGTTTTTAGCCAAATGTTGGCACAAACTTCACGCAAATAAATTATCTAAATTATATACTATTTAATAATAATAATAAAATGATCTTTCATAAATATATATACGTTTGATAAGTAAATAAATAAAAAACACCAATTGGAGTGAATGGCTGTAGATACAGAAGTGATAATTATACTTTCATAATCCCTTGACATTTGAGATTGTGGGAATATCATTCGATTTCAATTTAATTGAGGTAATTTGTCGAAAATTGAGCAAATGTGAATGCCGATCCACTCACCACGGCTTACTTTTCGCCATGAATGTCCAAAGTTTTTTTATCAAACTATATAATTCTGAAATTGGTATTTCATGGGAATTATGGGAAAACAAACAAAATTCAAGTCGGACGTATATCAGTAGAGTTATCAACAGTTTACTGTCCATACTGCCGAATCCCGGAGTTTATCCCTTCCAAAAGGCTGCCTCGGCAGTAACAACAATAACAACACAGATGTGCTCGTTCGTTACATCACAGAATCGTTCTACATTCAATACAGTTTGAAATATATGGACATTTGGTCTTATAGATGACGATAATAAGGTTTCCAGTCAAGTTGCATACCAATCTGTATTCAACAAACGACCTCTCCGAATCCTGTCGTCGTCGAGTTCCACGTTGTCAGAGTGGTTGTCACTGTCAGAATCGGAGCCGTACGGCTCAAATTGATAGGGCTGAATTCCGCCGTTGGTCTGCAAACAACTGTTAATTTGCCCGTCATCATCCTCCTCTATGTCTATTTCATCTTCTTGGCGAAAAATATTTCCATCTAAGCAGCTGATATCACTCGAATCGACATCTGAACCGGAGCTCTGACTGCACTCGCTTTCCATGTTATCCGCTGTTTTTTTCTCAGGCAACTTCCCTGCGTGACGTCATCAACCCAGCTGTGAAAGTGTGGAAAAGCCCACTTTGCTCCCATATTACGTGTGTTTCTGATCAGATTAGAATTTTTTCAATATTTTTTTCATACAAAGTGAAGTATGAACTATGATTTTTAAGGATTTTTAGACCAAAAAAAATTCCGTTTGGGTTGACCTTTAATAATTGATGGACAGGATTGAAACTTGCATGGAATGTGGCCAGTGGCTCAAAGTTGTGCAGCGTAGAGTTTTTTCCCGAGTTCCGGTATCATTTTCAAGAGTTATGGCCCTTTTTCTGAAATCTCTGTGAATGGGACTTGTCCGGGCTGGATCTTGGTTAATATTGTATGAACAAGTATGAAATTTGCATGACATGTGGTCAGTGCCCCACAGTTGTGCAGCGTAAAGTTTCTCCCCGTTCCGCCTAAATTTTCAAGAGTTATGGCCCTTTGTTCCTGAAATCTCCATGAATTGGGACTTGTCCGGGCTGGATCTTGGTTAATATTGTATGGACAATTATGAAATTTGCAGGGTATGTGGTCAGTGCCCTGTAGTTGTGCAGCGTGAAGTTTCTTCGCGTTTCGCATATATTTTCAAGAGTTATGGCCCTTTGTTCATCAAGTCTTTTTGAATTGAGACTTGTCCAGGCTGGATCTCGGTTAATATTGTATGGACAAGTATGGAATTTGCAGGATATGTGGTGAGTGCCCTGTAGTTGTGCAGTGTGAAGTTTCTCCGCGTTTCGCGTATATTTCAAGAGTTATGGCCCTTTTGTTCTTGAAATCTTTGTGAATTTGGACTTGTCCGGGCTGGATCTTGGTTAATATTGTATGGACAATTATGGAATTTGCATGATATGTGGTCAGTACCCCATAGTTGTGCAGCGTGAAGTTTCTCTGCTTTCGGTTATATTTTCAAGAGTTATGGCCTTTTGTTCATCAAACCTAAATGAATGGGATATATTTATTTGTCCAAAGCACATTCCAAAGTAGATCACATAGGTCCCGAAGTATGAAATTGCCCCAAAAAGAGTGAATTGGATGCAAAATTCAAAGTTCACGATCGCTTCATAATTTCACCACAATATACTCCCAAGGAATGTAGGTCTCATAACCAGGTCACATTTTTGAATACTCCCAAGGAATGTAGGTCTCATAACCAGGTCACATTTTTGAATTTGGCGGAAGTCCCGGGTGGAATATGTACATGTATTATGCGCGGCATGCCGAAAAAAGTGACTGAAACAGAATTTTTATAATTAGCCAAATTAGGCCTCCACAGGCCAATACAAAACAGAACAATGGTGGAGCAGTGTCGGATTAAAGCAGAAGGGGGGCATACAATTGAGCAATCTCTGATTGCTTCCTTGCTGCGTTATTGATCAAAATCGTTCTTGTCCCATAGTAAATCCCACTAACACTTTCGATAACAGTTGTTCTCATGACTGCCAACAGAATTACTCCACAAAAAGTTAACTCAAATATGGAAAAGGAGTTAAGAAAATTATCTATAATGATACAAGAAAGACTAGATGCAAAATATATTTAGGGAAGTACTTATAAAAGAATTTTGCTGTATCAGTAATTGTCTCTGTCTTGCAATTTTGTGTGAATTGAGCCAACCTGAGCCATGTGGATATGTGTGTCAACTGGTAATTGATTATGCAGCTTCATTTCAGATCAAGTATAAACAGGACAGGATGTGAATGAATGGGCCACACTAGCATGACTAGGCTATGTTGAGAATTGAATGTAGAGAATCCAGGGCATTTGCCCCACTGTACAATTTACATGTACATGTTTGTCTTGTACCAAAATTCAATTATGTGTCCCATATACAGTACCAACATTTAGGTCAAGGTCAGAGGTAAAAATCACTGTGAACCAAAATATCGTGAAAATGTAAAAAATCGTGAAGATTTATCCGTAGATACATTAAGGGGAGGCAGTGTGTCATTTATCAAAATTTAGGTCAATCTATTCTGAGTTACAATGTAGGCTAAACTTGATTGAACATGACAAAATATCGAGATTTCATCTTTTCATCAATTTGCTGGAATGTCACTCGCGATAGTGAATTTTCACACAAATTCACTGAAATGACTGCTAATGAGTGGTATTTTTCAGTGAAATTTCAATAAGATTTTGGTCTCCTCTTCTCCAGGTTACACACTGATATGGGTGTTAATGGTTCAGTGGCACTATAATGTTATGGAGACAATTTGAACAACACAGATTTGCACCTCCATGTTTGTGTATGTTTTTGTTTCTCAAGCTATCTTAATTTCATTATAGATTATGGAGGGGCTGGAACTGCTCTTACAAACATCACAGACAATTCAGTATGCATAAATATCTTCAACAGCCAAGTCCACCATATCATGAACTACCATACACGGTTTTGGATGAAATGGCAAGTGTATTTGTCCCATAGTTGTATTAAATTGGCTTTATGAGACATAGTCCAATATGATGTGACTGGAATATGTCCTCCTTTAATATGTTGATGTCTACCATCTCCATACAGCCCAAGTGAACACCCAAATAATAAAAGACAGGCTGTCAGTCATCAATTGTATTGGACTATATGAGACGTTGCTGTTCTGCTGAACCCTGTACCCTGACCCAAACACAAGGGAGGCAAAATAACCTAGCTATCTACATGTATATGCTTAGCTGTCATGGATAGGAAACAGCAGCTAAGGGGTCCGAGTTGGTTTTTGAGGGGGGGGGGGGGGTATGGGGCACCAGTTAGAAACAAGAGCCCAAGGGGCTTCAATATACGCCCGTGTACCTGGAATTACATTGGTGCAAATTTCAAGGTTGTTTGATAGCTTCGATTCCAATTGGTAGCTAGCCTACAATTTTGTGCTTCTGAGAATGTAGCATATATAACATCTTATATTGAATGATAAACTAAAACGAGCTGGTAACTGACCTTGAAGCAAGAGCCGAGAGCTCACATATCCCACACTGAAATCGACAATATTCAAACACAATAAAATAGTAGTTTTTCTGCAAATGGATTCCTTTCAGACGAGATAATTTTTCATGAAGGAAGAAGAAAGTGATGAAGTAAACCTTTGTTCTTGAGTTAATAAAGAGGTATGAAGTTCATAAAGGCTCCCTCTCCCCGTTAAATTACTAAATGTATGGTTGTTATTTCACAACAGTTGTAGCTGTTTCAAATATGAGACAGGATGAATGCCATATACATAGGGGAGAGAATATTCCAACCTAACACATATGGTCAGCTAAACTTCATTCAGTTTTGAAGGCCTGTGACCTTGACCTTGGACAAATTGATCTCAAAATGTATGGCTCCTCTTTGCCATGCGAGTGAGGTATACTCAAAGTTTGGATATCGCATGGACAAAACAAATGTTAATGGATGAATGGACAGAACGCAACATCGCATTACATGACCTCGTCTTCGACAGGCATATGAAAATGTGATTTCCTGATTTTGGGGTCATAGTTACCTTGACCTAAATTTTGGTACACGACACTTCGTCTTCCGTCAATGTATCAATGGACACAAAAAAATCATGATTTTGTATGAATTTCAGGATTTTGGGGGTCACAGTGACCTTGACGTTCAGCCTTGACCTACAATTTGGAATGTGACACATCATGTCCCCCTAATGAATCTACGGACACAAAACAAAGTAATTTTCAAAGATTTTTTTATTTTAGAGTCACAGTGACAGCGATAAACCATCTCCCTGTAATTTCTCAATGGGCACAAAAATCATGATTTTTAACAATTTAACGATTTTGGTGACACAGTGACCTTGACCTACATTTTGTTATGCGACACATCACGTCCCAATAATGTATCTACTGACACAAAAATATGTTATTTATAATAATTTCCTGATTTTGGGGCCACAGTGACCTTTGACCTTTCACCTTGATTCTGGGACAGTCATCTTGACTATTGACCTGGATCTAAATTTTCGTACATGACAAAACGGCTACCCGTAATTTCTCAATGTACTAAAAAAATCATGATTTTTAACAATTTCATGATTTGGGGGTCACACTGACCTTGACCTTTGACCTTGACCTACATTTTGATATGTGACGCATTGTGTCCCCCTAATGTATCTACTCACACAAAGAAATGTTATTTTCAATAATTTTCTGATTTTTGGGTCAGTGACCTTTGACCTTCAACCTTGACCTATATTTTGGTATGCGACACCTCATTTCCCCCTTTTGAATCCACTCATAATTTTTTTTTAATGATTTCCTGATTTTTCCGTCACACTGACCTTTGACCTCTGACCTCGACGTACATTTCGTATGCAACACATCGTTCTCCCCTAGGGCATCCACTCACCAAAAATTAGAACTGTAGATAGAAAACTGTCAATGATAAATGATTTCCTGATTTTAGGCAACAGTGACCTTTGACCTCTGACCTCGACCTCAATTTTGGTACGCGACACATCGACTCTACCTAGCGTATCCATTCACAAAAAATTGCAACTGTGGATAGAAAACTTTCACAGATATAGACCGGACACGAACACTTCAGTGATTTCCTGTTTTTTAGGCCAGTGACCTTTGACCTCTGACCTTGACCTTCATTTTGGTATGCGACACATCGTCTCCCCGTAGGGTATCCACTCATCAAAATTAGAACTGTAGATGGAAAACTGTCCCAGATATAGACCGGACACGGGGGACGGACAGACGGACACACGGACAGACGGACGGAAACCGCCATCACATAATACGTCCGCCTTTTGGCGGGCGTATACAAATCAGTGTGTATAATATTACTGCCATTAAGGTAGCGAACAGAGGTTCATGATTTAGTGAACTTGGTTTAGTGAAGATGATGAAGCGAGATATGCAAGCTACATTAATGAAACATTAGACAACTCATGCTATCCCATTATGCATGTTATGACAGATTTATATATATAAAAAAAACATCAAACACTGACAACAGGGTAACGCACAGTTTACTGGAGTATTCAAATTTAGCACAATGGGAAGCTGACAAAATGAAACCGGACATTATCTTAGATAGTCTGTGCAAGTAATCAAATTTATTAGTGACTTGTGAAAATTTGAGGTAAAATCTCTGAGTGACTGAATGTAAATGTGCTAATTAAAATATTATTGGAGTTTTTACCATCAGAAGGTCCCGCTTGCAATGCTAGTACAATATGTGTTTAACAATACAACGATGATACCACATCCCAGTCTGGATTAAACAGTATATAATATAATGTCTCACAGTTGTAGTGTTGCCAGTCTAGACCTGTGATACAATATATCAGTGATACAATATCCCAGCCTGGATTATTAAACAGTACATTATATACTGTCTCACAGTTGTAGTGTTGCCAGTCTAGGCCTGTGATACAATATAACAGTGATACAATATCCCAGCCCGGATTATTAAACAGTACAGTATCTGATGTCTCACAGTTGTAGTTTTGCCAGTCTAGACCTGTGATACAATATAACAGTGATACAATATCCCAGCCTGGATTATTAAACAGTACATTATATAATGTCTCACAGTTGTGTTGCCAGTCTATATCTGTGATACAATATAACAGTGATACAAGATCCCAGGCTGGATTATTAAATAGTACATTATGTAATGTCTCACAGTTGTAGTGATGCCAGTCTATATCTGTGATACAATATAACAGTGATACAATATCCCAGCCTGGCTTATTAAGCAATACATTATGTAATGTCTCACAGTTGTAGTGTTGCCAGTCTATATAGACCTGTGATACAATATAACAGTGATACAAGATCCCAGGCTGGATTATTAAATAGTACATTATATAATGTCTCACGGTTGTAGTGTTGCCAGTCTATGTAGACCTGTGATACAATATAACAGTGATACAATATCCCAGGCTGGATTATCAAAAAATACATTATATAATGTCTCACAGTTGTAGTGTTGCCAGTCTATATATACCTGTGATACAATATAACAGTGATACAATATCCCAGGTTGGATTATCAAAAAGTACATTATATAATGTCTCACAGTTGTAGTGTTGCCAGTCTATATAGACCTGTGATACAATATAACAGTGATACAATATCCCAGGCTGGATTATCAAAAAGTACATTATATAATGTCTCACAGTTGTAGTGTTGCCAGTCTATATAGACCTGTGATACAATATAACAGTGATACAATATCCCACTCTGGATTATCAAAAAGTACATTATATAATGTCTCACAGTTGTAGTGTTGCCAGTCTATATAGACCTGTGATACAATATAACAGTGATACAATATCCCAGGCTGGATTATCAAAAAGTACATTATATAATGTCTCACAGTTGTAGTGTTGCCAGTCTATATAGACCTGTGATACAATATAACAGTGATACAATATCCCAGGCTGGATTATTAAACAATACATTATGTGATGTCGCAAAGTTGAAGGCCTCGAGTTGTCAGCATAGACCTGGGAGACGATATATATCCCAGTCTGGATTAAACAATAAATTACATAATGTCTCAGTGTTGATTGTTATCAGCTTAGACCTGGGATCCATACAATATAACAGATAGTATATCCCAGTATCCCAGATTAAACTAGGCGTTCAAATGGCGTCACCATAAGTGTCTGTTTGACTTGCCGACCATACCTGATGTATCGAATGTACACTGCCTGGGTGATGGTGCCCAAGGCCAGAAGTTCATGTGCATTTCCTTGATGAGTTGATTTATAGTTCATTATTATTCTCATAATTAAAGATGGAGACAGTGGGCCGTAATTGAATGGAATAATTCTTTGCATTATTTGATAAACTAGGAAGACAATAGTCTTAACCATACCTGGCCTGGGGGGTTGGGGAGGCAAAATGCCCCCCCCCCCCCGCCGAACTTTCTGTGCTATGTCCGGAACGACAAAAAATGGAAAGCTGAAGCTCTGTGACTATAGTTTGTCATATTGGGCTAATTTGAGCCTATTTGCATGACCCAAAATTCTGCTTTTTCACATCACATTAATATTTACTAATTTATCATGCAGTTTATGTGGAGAAATTGCATAACTAAAGAATTCGGAAAATCTGATCGAAAAATCGACCAAAAATGCGGTTTTGAAAATGACGTCACTGTGATGTCATCAAAGCGGACTTCCTGGATTTTTAAACATTTACTGGTAAGGTTTGACCCAAGGGTATGGTGTGTTATTAGTTTCAGGCACAACCATGGCCACTTTTGTTCATCTTAGTAATTAACATACACAAATTTCACTATAGAAAAAAACAATATATATTTTGTTCCACATTCTGCGTCAATAATTCAATGTCAGAGGTATCTACCTCATAGCCGAAATTGGGGAAAAAAAATATTACGCCATTTCAGCTTCAAGCATGGTCGCCGTCTGATAAAATCTGGTCACAATTTCAGACAGACATGGCTCTTCCGTATATTCAATTTCATTGATGACATGTTATAAGTTATCTTTTATCATATACTTGATTTGTGCTTCAAATTGTTTACGGTACCAAGCCCAATTAAACAATACCTTATATAATGTCTCACTTCTGTAGTGATGTCAATCTAGACCTGGGATACAATATAACAGTGATATTATATCCTAGTCTGGACAAAACAATACATTATCAGGTCGGGGATAGGTGCCTCTCCAACTCAGAAAATATGAACAAAATAGCATTTTTTTTCTAAATGGCGCATACATTGATATATTTTCACATTGGTTTACGTGCTTTGAAGAAATTGTTGCCTGTCTAAGGTCTGTTGTTGTTTTTTTCAAATTGTCATTTCAACACGTTCGAACAAGTTAATTATAAATCCTATCAATGGTAAAATGTGTTAACATATGTAACTATATATCAATTTATGCGCCATTTAGAAGAAAAAATGCTATTTTGTTCATATTTTCTGAGTTACTCAAGAAAAACGACCTTTTTTACCTCCAAAATTGGAGAAGCACATTTCCCCGACCTGACTATGTAATGTCTCACATTTATAGTGTTGTCTGTCTAGACCTGCAATACAATATAAAAGTGATACTATATTCCAGTCTGGACCAAACAATACATTATATAACGTCTCACAGTCACAGCTGTAGTATAGTCAACCTAGACTTGCAATACAATATAACAGTGATACTATACATACCAGTCTAGTTGGACGAAACAATACATTATATAATTCTCACAGTTGTAGAGTTGTCAGCCTAGACCTGGGATACAATTTAACAGTAATACTTTTTTTCAGTCAGGACAAAACAATATATTATATAATGTATCACATTATTATGCTAATTAGATAGATGACAATTTATTTTTTCACTATGGATATATATGTCTGCATGCGCCTCAAGATAATTTTGCTGAATTCATTATGTGAATTGATTTATGGAGCAAAAACCTCCTTTTTAGACAGCGGGATTGTCCTAACCGGACTATATCCCAGTCTGGATTAAACAATACATCGTATACTGTCTCACAGTTGTAGTCAGCCTAGGGCTGGGATACAAGAGAACAGAGATACTATATTCCAATCTGGAACAAACAATACGTTATATGATGTGCCATTTGATAATTATTAATGTGTCATTCCATTTAGTTCAGAGACGAGAGAGTGTAGCAGGGTTTAATGACGTTTTCAACCTTGTTACAAATGGCAAGCCGTTTCGGTATTTAATCGGTTATTCCACATACGGTGAGTTACGGTAAGTATTCGCGAGCCTAAGTAAATTCGAAAACGGGCATTTTTCGCCTAATCATGTGACACTTTTCCCTAAATAATCGAAAACGGCCCATTCGCGAAAAATCGCGGTCCTAACTATTCGAAAATCCCCCATTTATCGTGGTCGCGAGATTGATGATATTATGTAGTTGTGCGATGGACAAACTTCCAGATCAACGAGTTTCCTTAGAATTAGTATTTTATAAATCTTGCAAAAATTTTGAGCATTTTGAACATAACCAATTGTAACAACTAAGCTGGTTTTCATTATGTCTCAAACGAAATGTATTCAATGTTTAAACCGCGATTTCTCATGGTCATTAAATCGGGAATATTGCCGGTTTACGAGGACGTGCGATATTAAACATTGCCGATTGAAGAGAGCATACATTCGATATAATACTGAAAATATCAAAATGAAGAACTGGAAGTTACTTTTCATTCGTTCATAAAAAAAATATAATGCTGAAGTTTGACCGGACATTTGAATCACGGATTTTCTTAGTCACGGGGTAGAGATTTACGATCAACCCCGACCACAAGTTGCATTGATTCTGGCGACTGTATCCCATGTGCGCTTCACCCTAAAAGCACAAACGCGCCTGTTTGGGCCCAACTTCTGATTTTTTTTTCCGAAGACACGACTGTTGAGATTACAAGCTATGAAACTGAAAACATATTTTGTACTGTCCAGACGAAAATAATTTAGAAACATATCATTTCCAACGAACGCGCCGATTCAGAATATTTTACCGCCTTGGAACTCGCGGTGATGCATATACCGAAAGTATTTTGCGCTCTTGCATTCAACTTTTTAGGAGCAAGCAATAGTACAGACTTATTTCCTTCAATCACCCCTGGATAAAATAGAAACGAGGATATTATTCAGAGAATTACCACGAAAGGAAAGCTGTGACGTCCAGGATTAACCGTGACATATGGCTGCATCGGAATCTTCATAGCCGTATTGCGTGGAATGGCGTCATTGTGCACCGTATCCTTGTTTCATGGTTCGCATGGGTCCGGAAAAGTTTGTAAAAGTGCATCATTTTTTATATTGAAAAATAGAGGCCTTGAAAGTCCTTGAAAATTAGAATTTTGGATTGAGTTTTTTTACACTATTATTGAAGATATTACGGTACTTCTGACATAGTTGAATGTGGGAAGAGACGTTTACGTAAGGTAGTCGAGATCATAGACGGTAATTTGATAGCAACTGAAGCGGAGATCGGAATAGTGGGTTGAGTTTAAAAGTTACAAAAATAAAAAAGATGGAATGAAACAATAGGTTTTCTGTCTACTTATTCTCCAAATTAAATGTGAATTAACTTTGCCGAACCCATGAGGTAATTTTAGATAAAAACACGGTTGTACATTTGACTGTTTCGTCATCATCATCTATCGATCTGTCTTTCGTCAGAAATATACCAGAACACATTTACATCTGAAACAGATTAAACCAAAACGTAGATCGTGGATTGATGTGAGTCGTGTTAGGCCTGTACTAGTACATACGTGAATACAACTGGGTAACCAGATGAGTGTATGGCAAAAAAATGACAGAATAGCTGCAGTCGAGCCATATTTCAAGACAAAATAATGATCTAAAAGGGAATTCTTTTTCAGCTTTGAAACATTTTTATTTTTTATTTTTCATGAGAGTCGTGATGTCACAGTTACGAAGGCATAATATATTGAGGTTGTGTTGGCTGAATATGTTATGAAGCGGGAACCGTGTACAAGCGCAAGTTTGGCCCATGTGCCATGCTATCCAAGTATTGACCACGTGATGTTATTGCAATTCCGTATGGCGGGAAAATGTAGCATCAACACGTGGCATGTTGAATCAGTCATTCTTCCACGTCTACAGACTCCACCTAATTCTATGAAAGTATTTTCATACATTTGTTAATGAAGGATCGAAGGGATACAGTGAATTGTTAGAATGGGCAAGCAATTCATGCCTTTCATTTAGCCGCTATTCATGGCGGGATGAGCTCGTTTCAGCTGGGAAGATTGTATATCGTCTCAGACGAGTTGGCCCTGATATGGGGCCTCAGTCGGGTTGACCCTGCTGTGGGTTCCTCAGATGGTGTCCGGCGCTTGCTTAATTTGCTGTTCGTTTCATTGACATAAACAGTTTGAAAAGCCCTTCCACAATATTTCCATATGAAGTGCAATTAAGAGATTATTACGTTTGATTCTCAATCTGAAAATGACGTAATCTGTGTTTCTTAATTAGATCGTTATATATTTTCAGGACAAACATCATTAGCGTCACTGGGATAGTTGGGACGAGTCTTTTCGGCCGTGAAAAAAATTCTGCAAGAGTTCAAGCATGTCCTGAAGAGAAAATAAAGAGCATATGCACATATGTACAAAAGAATTCCACATATGAATAAAGAAAAAACAGTTTTTAGACATACGTGCAAAAGTTTTAGACATATGTTCAAAAATTTACATCATTGGAAACGTGCAAAATCTAAACTGCGATAATTAGGACAAAAAATCATATTTAATGTCATATTTCTTAAATAGCACATGCATATCCTCGAATCACATTGAACTTGTGTAGCAGTGTAAAACTCATCCAATTAAAGCTGACAGCTTCAGCAAACTTACGGGTGTACATGATGTACATTATCATCGGGAGATTACTAAGACGAAACCCTAAAATTTGAACAAAAATTTGTATTTCATCTCCTAAATAGCACAGGGACATCCTCTAATCATACGAAACATGTTTACCAAGTTCCATAATCATCCAATGAAACCTGACAAATTCAGACAACTTTTCAGTACATTTTTGTCCAACAAAAGATCTTATAATTGGCAAATTTACTAAGTCCAAAACCTCATAATTTAAACACAAATTAATATTTCATCTCATAAATAGCACAGGTGCATCCTCCAATCATAAGAATCATGTGTACCAAAGTTCATAATCATCCAGTGACAGCTCACAACTGCAGCAAACTTTCTATGTACAGATGTACATGAGCACTTCAGCTAAACAAAAAACTCTATAGGTCAAGGTCAGTCATCTTCAGCACATATCTGGATCATCCCTGGGCAGATGTATATATAGTATTAATTTGGAAAGCCTAGCTGTATTTCTTCATGTTATATCATAATAAACAGTATATGACCTTGAAAAAGTAGGGCAAGGTCAGTCAACTGGGATAGGCTTCTAGTCAATCACCAGTTGCATTTGTAATTTAAATTTGGAGACCCTAGCTTTAATCCTTAAAAAAATATAGCAATTACTAGAATTTGACCTTGATAAAATATAGCAAGGTCAATGATCTTCAGCTCACCTCTGGATCATCCCCAGATGTATATACAGTATTAATTTGGAAAGTCTAGCTTTAATCCTTAAAAATATGCCAAATACTAGAATTTGACCTTGATAAAATAGGTCACGGTCATTTTCAATAGCCTTCTGACCCTTCACCAGATGCATATGTGGTATGAATTTACAATGCCTGACTCTAATCCTTCTTGAAATATCGTGTTCACAGACAGACAGACGGACGACGCTGACGACGACAATACCCTTCGGGCAAAAAATTTCCAGAGGGGTAACAAAAACGCAGCAACAAATGAAAAAGATATAGTTGACAGACAAGAATATAAACAATTTACGACAAGCATTCCCTCAAACATCGTTCGCATATTCCTTTCGCGAAAGGTTCAATTCCAACTTTTTTTCGCGAAAGGGACTGACGATTCGCCACATCTTTCGGCATCCTTCGCGAATTTGACCGGTTTAATTCTTCAGTGTACTGTACAAACTTTACCCGAACCTATACCCAAAACGGAGCTTATATCCTGCAGCACTGAATCCATCTACTTCCCTGGGAGTATACCTCCTCCCATTCCCCTCTCCATAACCTGCTTGTTCGAACCATCGTGGGGGTTGATCCTATCCCTCTATCACGAGGACTAAGCCTCGCCCCTACCCGAACCCTCATATATTCCGGAAGATTACATCATGATGCACTTATCGACATCATTCACTCGTCCATGGGAGCATGTCACTCCCTCTCTCCTGGGGGTACTGAGCCCCATCATTTATCTTCAAAACTATAAGCTTTGCCCGACCCCATACCCAAAACGGAGCTTATATCATGCTGCACTGAATCCATCTACTTTTCTGGGAGTATTCCTCCTCCCTTTCTCCTCCCCTCCCCATACCCTACATGTCCGATCCAACCCGTGGGCGGAACCTATCCTTCTTTCTCGAGGACTAAGCCTCGCCCCACCCAGAACCTTCATATATTTACGGGAGCTTACACCATGATACAGTTGTTGAACCCACTCTCGGGGAGAATGTTCCCAGGCCCTGGGGATTGTGCCCCACTCTCTATCGCCTAAACTAAGCCTCTTCCCGTGCTTATTCCATGTAGATCGTTGAACGCGATGTTAAACCTTAATTCTCATTCTCCCTCATTAGATCATGCTACAATAACTCAAGGCCATTCACGCCCTTCCTTCCCCCAATGGTGTACATTGTATATATCCCCACCCTTCTGCGCTGAGCATCTCCCTCTATCTCCTCATTTATTTCGGGAGATTACATCATGCTACAATTATTAAATTCATTCACTCGCCTATAGGAGCGGCGCTCTAAAGGGCTATATCCATTGCCGTTGTCCAGTTGATGAGCTTCGACTTGAACAGCAAGTCATTCAAGTTTTCGGACTTGAATTCTCCTCAGGGACTTCGCAATATTGAAACAAACAAGGCCATTTGTAATGATGAATACGAATTTTGATGGGATTTATAGCAAAAATTACGCCTTTGGGGGGGCAGATGAGCTCAATTGGTCTTGGGGGGGAGGGCGGGGCGACGGTTCATGTTGGTTATCATAGTTACATCCTGATCAATAACTATATAACAATATGTACCGTACCTAATTCTTTTAGGCCATGCAAACTTTATATGAACCTGCAATTTTCACGGATTCTGAGTTATACCAATTCAGTGATTTTGTTAACGGTTGCCATGGCTGCTGGACCGTGCAAAATTATGAATACAACACATATTGATCCTTCCTTCATATTTAATTACTCTATACTTCCGGTATTTTTATTAAGATACTGTTACTGTCACTATTTATGGAACTAGGTACTACTAGTCACTAGGTACTATACACGCTACAGAAAAAGATGTCTAAATCTACCAAAAGAGCAGCATGTCTCAAAGACATATATACATTGTATACATCTTTCATGTAAGTGTACAGATATCCCAGATTGAATTCAATACTACCGATGTATCCACATTTGGTCAGGCGATACATAGTTACATTTGAACTTGTGAATCGTGTGCATGTTATTAGACGTCTAAATCTGAAGGGAACTCTGAAGTTACTAAAGGAGGAGATACAGTAGTATTGATCTTTGACCTTTTTGACGTCGCTTCCAGTGCCAGTCATGTGACCGGACGTGACCTTTGATCATGCGCATACATGATACCGCCGGTATTACCGGATAAAAGTGGTGCGCAGGCTCAAAGGTCAATTCCGGTAACGTGACCAGAACCGGAAGCGTCCTCACAAAGATCAAAGATCAATACTACTTTATCTCCCCTTTCAAAGGATCAATGGTGCGCATGCGCAGGGTCAAAGATCACTTCCGGTCACATCGCCGGAATCGGAAGTGACGTCACAAAGGTCAATGCTACTTATCTTCCCTTTGAAAGTGGTCAAGAGGCGACTGCGTGCCCTTTACAAACCAGACGCTTAGGCCCAACATCTGCCCCTAAAAGATCCCCTTGAGTTACTTCAATGTTAAATGACATCTCCGGGAATGTCCAGATATCTGGGCCCAGAGACATGGGGATTTCACAGTTTGAGTTGCCTGGACTCATGATTCTGCCCTAGGGTATGCCGGGTGAGGACTTAGGGCTGCACATGCATAACCGGAAGTGGGATATTGTACGGAGAACCAATGGGGCTAGAAATGTGGATATTCCACCAAATGAGTCGCCTGGAGCCAGGCTTCCGCCCTTGGGTAATGTGTTGTGGAAACATAGGGATGCGCAAGCGGAAGTGGACACTACAGAGAATCAATGAAGCTAGAGACGTGGGGATTTCACCATGCGAGTCACCTGGACCCAGGCATCCACCCTAGGGTAATGTGAGGTGAGAAAATAATGCTGCGCATGCGCAGCCAGAAGTGGAGCCCTATACGGAAAACCAATGGGCTAGAGACATGGGGATTTCACCAAATAAGTCGTCTGGACCTAGGCTCCCCCTAGGGTAATGTCTGTTGTGAGGGCAGATGCAGGGCCAAAGGACACTTCCGGTTGAGTGAAATATCCACCTGTTTAAACAGAGTGCTGCCAGAGATTCCTC